>CANYCX012792021.1:0-14979 GCA_948193385.1 Breynia disticha f. nivosa
ATAAATATATGGTCACAGATATTTGAAATAACTGGTCAAACACATATGAACACAATATGAAACTCAAATCGAGGGACGGGGAAAAAATCGCTCCCAATTCACAAATTTAGGTAACGAGAATACCTTTGTATCCGACTGTCTAGTAGCATGAGCACTCTGCAACTTCTTTTGGCCTTCGGAAGAGCAACTTTCACAAAAGAAGTGATCAAGCCTCTGAGCTTCCTCTGCAGTCATTTCTATACAAGCAGGATGAAACCTGAATCAAAAGCAGCATGCTGAATGGCATTGGGATATCCCAATATGTTATCCAGAAAAAAAGGATTCTTTGCAGCAAAAATCCGCTTAGTAAGACAGTAACAAAGAAGCACTGAAAAACATAAATAAAACCAATTCACCAGAAGGCACATAACCCTTCATTCTTTAAAACCTTCCACAAATCTTTCTCGACTATAGTCACGTAAATAAAGGCCTTTGTACAAGATATAACAAAAATTAGACAAGCAAATCTGAGATTCCCAAACAACACAAATATTTGAAGGACAATGCAAGGAAGATAAAGCACGAAACTCGTATTATATTTTGCTATTATGTGTAACTCATAATGCACATGCTTCTATAACCCAAAGAAAACCACAACATATGGCTCAGACAATATGGTGCTTTGAAAACGCACTTGTGCACATACAAAACCTTTACATGAAGATACTTTCTCAATATGACCAATTGTAAGTTTGGTTCTGTCTCTTCTAAGCAACTAAAGTTTAAATTATATTTCGAAGAAAAGGTTTTCGTCACCATGACAAGAGGCCTTATAATAAAATAGTCCAACCAATCTATTTCCTAAAATGGTCTCTAAACTTTTAACACGAATTTTTTTATATAGATTTATAATCCTGTTGCCCCATTTACTTGTTCAAAAGAACACTTTTTACTTAGAACAGCTAAACTGTAAGCCTCTCCATTTTCCGTAAAAAACATTAGGCTTCGATGTATATTCCATATGTTACCTGCCACATTGTGTAAATAAGATTTCAGTGAGTCATTGGTAGCAACTCACTCACTCAAAACATAATACCATGACTTGCAGAAACTCTCGGTTAGGAAGCATTTTACACCACTCTCTACACTTTCGTAGATTTTACAAACAACAAAATGTTCTCTAACCAACAGGCTAATTACTAATGTTGCAATTTTGCATGTAAATTGATCATCTACATGCAATTGTTAATTCAACGCAAGATTAGTTGATGCCGCTCTAATTAACTTGCATCTGGAGAATACATGCTCCTACAACTACAAGCTAGGATCAAGTATGATAACATTAAAAAGCATCTCAGAGCAAATTTCCAATCATAGTAGCTCTCATATCATCCCGGTAAGCCTAATAGCAAACAAACATGAAAAACAGAGAAAACTAATTCCTCAGAAGAATGAAGCCAACTGCAAGGAAACGCCAAAACTAATGCAAACGTTTACAGGCCCGAGAATCCACGAAGTAAAATGATGCATAAACACAAATGAGAATGAAAACAAACACCTTTTACATCCATAAGAGTAAATATGCAACCTTTAACATAGATGCACAACAAAATTAACTCAAAAAGTGGGACAAACAAAACCTTCATAGTTTGTTCAAAGGGCAAACTAAATGATCTACGCTAAGCAAATTCGGCTACAAAAACTGGTATGATTTTAAATCCACCCAAAATATTCATAATCAAACTATTTCATTGACAATCACACCACTAATTCACATTAACAGCAACAGAGAAAGCCACAAAAAATCCAGAAATCCAATCTTTACCATGCTACCACCAAAAAAGCCAACTCAAAATCAATTCCACACCCACAACACAAGCCAAATCTCTAACCACTTACCAATCACTACACCCTTCACACTGCACCATCAAGTCATCGGGATTATACGGCATCTCACATTTACAATACCTACAAAACCAAAAAAAATCCTCATAAGCTAAAAAACCAAAACCCAAAGTCACAAACTTCCCAGGAAAAACAACAAAAAAAATCCAATCTTTCTCACATACACAGCAACTCTATCAGGATTAAAAGCCCCAGTAGAGGAGTTATACTCAAACCGACAAAAGAAATCATCGTTTCCAACAGCATCAAGCTTAGTATAACTCTTGAAACTATGAACAGTACACTTCCCTTCAATAGTATCAGCGCTTTGAATATCATAATGGTCAGACAAAAACACTTCTTTAGAGCCATGAAACTGTCTGCGACCACCAATAGACTCTTCGGGACGGTAATACCATCTGACGTGGACGCGTACATGGGAGCCACGGGAGTCGGACTCGATCCTATCGATGCGTGCAACATAGGAAGGCTTTGATTGGTCTGATGGGCGCATCAAAACGCAGTCGCCGGCTGAAAAAACGAGAGAGAAGAGAGAAAAGTTAAAGAAGAGATGTAAAGGAAGATGGATGAAATGAAAAGAAGAAGAGAGAAGAGATACGTTTGATGGTTTTGTTGAGGTGTTTGAGAGGAAAGGAGTCGAGAGTGCGTCTTGGAGGTTTGGGTTTGGCCATGGAAGCGTCAGAATGTGTGGTTTTGGTTTTTAGTGTGTCGGAAATAAAGACATATTATATGCCCAACTCTTATTTATTTCTTCAACTTCTACCTTCCGTCTCTTTCTGTTCACACTTATACCAAACGTATGCCTTCCACTATTATAACGACCCGCTTAAATCAACTGGTGTGAAGTTGTTCTAGCTTAACCAAAGATCTCGAGTTCGAGTCCTGGGTACGCAGCTGTGTTAAAACTTCGTTGGGAGAGCTTTGTCACCCTTGTGATCATGTTCGGCACAAACAAGGATTAGTCTGGAGTGTCCAAGATACCTCGTGTTTCAAACCTAAAATTATAACGAAAAGACTCTCGTATCCCGATGATCGTAGCTTTAAATCTCAACTAGTTCTCTTGAAATGAAACATACTTACTCATAAGTGCTCTTCAAGTTTGATGACTTTCTAACATTAGATTAAAGCATCGTCCTCTCACCTTAATATTTTGTTAAAAAAAATACCTTCCATTATTATTAATTTTCTATATATTTGTACTTTTTCTAACATCTCAAAATATATTTATCTTATGTGGACAATGTCTTTTACAGCGCAATTTTTTTTATTTCTGTGTTATTTTATATAATTATAAGAGTTCTTTAAATTTTATAAATTAATTTAAATTAAAATTTTTATAAATTTATTGATGTTAAAAATTAAATTACAAATATTGGTTAAAAATTTAATAAAAACTCTTATTTGAAATAATTATTAAAAAGCTCAGCCACGGCAATCATTTTTTAAAAAATACAAGATTTAAAAAATAGCCACATATAACAGAAAAATAATAAAATATTATGTACTTATTTTTGTAACATAATTTAAAGTTACCTTTCGAATTTAGTAATTTATCATTTAATAACTAATATATTAAATAAGTTTGTACATTATTTTGGCGTTGTAATTTAATTTTTAAAATAATACGTAGTAAAAAGTTAAATATTGATTAATTTTAGAATTTTCTTTTCCTTTTTCTTGTAAAATGCTGAACAATTCAAATTATTATATTTTAAATATGGAATATTTACTTGAAATGTTAAATTAATTTATGTTAATTTATTATTTCATATAACATAAAGTGTAATATAAAAGGTAATTGAAGTATAAAATAACTAATTTTTTTTTAGAAGAAATTGCGTTTTTTCATAATTAAGTTTTGTAACCTGAAGGGCATAAGCGTAAAAAACTGTTATGAAGCATGAAGTCAACGTGGTTAGCGTGAAAACAACAACCTGAAGGAAGCCCCAAGGAAGGGCATATGCGTAAATAAGAGAGAGAAAAACGGTATTTTGGTCAGTAAAAGTGAAGGGTGGGTAAGGATCCACGTCAGAAATAAGAGGGTTTAGATTCTGTGCTCCAGAAAGCTATGAAGGTCAGTCAAAGGGTAGTCTTTTTTCTCAATAACTTCTTCTCTGGTTTTGCCACGTCGATGTTGCAGTTACCACGTCATCTCATCGCATACAAAAACATCTTATTCGGATTCTGCTTTGTTTTCATCTACTGTCGCCACGCGTAACGCGTGTTCTGATTGGTATTTTTATTAATAATTAAATCTACTTTTATAAATAAATCTCAACCATTTATTCGAGATTATAGTAGTGGTTTAAAATTCCCAAGATTCGGTTGGTTGAGCCGGAAATTCAATTTTTTAGCTATTAAATTGGTCTAAGTTTATATTAAAAATAAAAATGTGCTAAATTCGATAAAATTTATTAACTCAGACCGTTAAATCTAAACTCCAATTGATTGGACCAACTTATATAGTTTTCATAACATTTAATAATTATTTTATGGGATAATTACACATACTACGGAGATTTCCTTTTTTATCGTAAAAATTATTCCCTCCGACCCTTAAAGATAGATATATTTTCTATATATGGTATCCTCATATATAGGCACACTTACTTTTTTAAATTCATTTATGACAAAGAAATTGACATTTTTAACCTCATTTATGATACAAATTTTTTAATAGTAGACAGTTTCTTAATAAAAACTTTTAAGGACATAATAGTAATAATACATAATTTAACTAACTTTAACTAACAACTATTAATTTCTTCAAAACTGTAAAAATCAAATTGTGCTTATAGAGGGAGTAGCTTTTTTTTTTCAAATTTCAGTGTTGACTTTTATGTTTCCAGTTTACGTCATTTTTTGGTTTTTAATCAGCCCTTATTTTATTGTAAATTATATTTTTTACTTCTCATTTTAATAGATATTATTTTATACTAGTTATTTCAAATATAAATAAATTTTCATTTTCATATATATTATTTAAAAATTATTTTACTCATAGTAATTAATAATATTCTTATATTTTTAATAAAAAAATTATTTATATAATTATTTATTATTTAATTAAAATAATTTATTTAACAAAAACAATATTATTAAAATACATATTCATTATTATTTCTAACTAACTATAAATTTCTTAATCCAATTAAAAGAATAATATTTAATAAGTATTTTTTTATAATTATTATTTATCAGATTCGATGCAATAATACGTTTCCCCATCCAAAACGCTAAAACGCAAAGCATACCAAAAAAAAACAATGGATTCTCCTCTCATGTGAGAGCTACAACTTCAGTACAACTTTAAACTACCAAAACTGCTGAAACTCCCATTTCTCTAACATCCACAACCATCTCAAAAGTGTATCAATCTCTCTCTCAGAAATGTAATGTTGACACACAGCTTCCAACTTAGGATTGAAACCATCGTTTAATCGGTTTCCCACTCGCCTTTTCGCCGTCCGTTTTGTCGGAACTTCTCTTGGCAAACTTCGACCGATATTGCTCTATCAACATGTCAAGCTTGTCTACTACCTCCTTCCCATGGGGTTGCTTTTTTCCCCTTTTCCTCTTCTTTGAACCTTCTTCTTCTCCTCTTCCTTCACCTTCTTCCTCCATCTTTCTTTTCTTTCGTTTATATGTATCATTTGATCGTTCTGACTCGACGGTATTTCTCGCATTTGCTTCATCTGCAAGCAAGGCTTTACCATCTGGCTTCCTGCCCTTTTGCTGATCCTTTCTCTTGCGCATCGACGCCTTTTCATTCTGCTTCGATGCCTCTGCTTTCTCATTTTCGGTACTCTTTGCGGCTTCTCTAGCTACATTGCCCTTCTGCTTCTTGCCATTTTTATTTCCTTCCAAGGAGTTCATATCAGAAATCATATTTTGAGCACTATCCTTCTCAAATGGCTCTTTTGCTACTCTGTTCTCAGTTCTGGATTTCCGCTTTTGAGACCTTTTATTTGGACTTGATATATACGATGCGCCACTTTCTTGATCGTCTTCCAACTTTTCGTTGATTTGTTGCTGTTGCGCTTGAAGCTTAGATTTCCGTAGCTTCAATTTTTGAACATTATCCACAGCAAACTCAACTATAGGACGATGTTCGGCCCCAAAAGTTTCTTAATAGTAGCCGAAAAATGAAACTACGTTAGCTTGAATTTCTTGATGGAACAGAAAATTAAGTTGGCAACTTAAGAATCAATGCAATACATTACCAGGATTATTATTAAGAACCCTCAAGGCTACCAGTGCATGCTGATGCTCGGTGAACTCAATGAACGCTACTCCAGGTTTCTTAGCATCTTCTTTTCCCTTCTTCAAGCTTTTCAACAACTTTATCTGCATCAACATTCAACAGAAACACAGTACGAAACATTTGAGCCCACACGAATGAATGTCGTAGCGAGACCTGTCCTACTCAAAATCTTAGTGGGATAAACAAATAATTTTCATTGAATTGGAAACAAACAGCAGATACCAAAGCTTAAACCAACCTGTTTGATTACTGGCTTCTGCTTTGTAGCTCGTGAGATAACCGCATCAATGCATAACTTCTTCAGTTTTTTTTCAGACATTGATTTCGGTAAATTGTATATAACAAGTCTAGTTCTTGAAACATGAAAATTTGGAGATTTAAGCTTCGTCATCTTCTTTTCGTGCAACCTGAAAAAAGGAAAAGTCACCCGAGAACTATTGGATGAGGTTGTAGATGTAAAATAAAAAAACAATAGAACATAGAAAAGCTCAGGATTTCAATATTATACAGCTAATGCTCAATCCCTTTCTCAATGATATAGTTTCGAAGGGAGGAAAAAGAAGAGATGCAGAATAACTTACGCCTTCCTCTTGGCCATATCGGCAGGTGAAACACCAATAGAAGCTGGAGTACCCTCAAGAATAACTCCTTCCTATTAAAAGTTTAGGAAGAGGAAAGGGTTAATAGTCAAGATAGATAACCTTGAAATCATACAGTATCAAACAATCAATAATCCCGCTACATAAAGAAGAAAACGAAGTAAGAATTTCACAAGAGCAAGAGGAGAAACCAACCTCTGCCAAGTAAGAATTGCGGTGATCATGGCCCTCATCTTTGGCCTTCTCTTTCTCTTTATCATGAGCTGATTTCTTATCCAAAGCCTTCAACACAGTTAATTGCCTTCCATTTAGTAAAATCCCCAAACCAGATTCAATATTAGCAGCTGAAACTGCAGCATCAGCTGCATCTACTGATTTAAACTTGAGAAACCCATTTCCTTTTGGTCGCCTACATTAAGATGTGAATTTATATAAATTTCAATTCAATACAGGCTGAGAATAAAAATCAGGTAATCTGCATATGATTTCTTACTTGGTAACTTTATGAAGGACAGGAACAAAGGACTGCACTTTCCCAAATGCAGAGAACCGTTGTTTCACCGCCTCATTATCAACATCAAAAGGAAGATTGCTTATGAAAATAGTTCTCTGCAAATCATCTTCACTCTCTCTCTTTTTGGCATTTGCTGGTTCCGTCTTGCCAGAGTCTCCAGGTGGAGTGATAACTGGTGCATTTGCATTTCCAGCCTCACCCGATAAAGTATTCACATTAGCAGTTTCAGTTGAAATCAGCTCCTTTTTTCCTTTAAATGATAGAGAATCATCTATGCTAGAAGGAACAGAATCTTGAGATGAGGATGTAAGAAAAGTTTTAAGCACTTTGCTTGTAATGTCAGCTTCTTTGTCAAAATGAACTTCAATTGGCTTATCTTCTTCCTTGGATGAAGTCTCACCAGACACATTATCAGCCTCCCGAGGCTGTTGACCTTTGTTGGCAGCATCTTCACTGTGGTCATATTCTTCTTCCTCCAGATCATCACTACTGCTGCTATCACCATCTGTTTCATCCTGTTTTCCTGTAAAGCACAAGTCAAATCACTAAAATGTCGATAAAATTAAATCTCTCATAACTCTGACAGAGAAGATGAAACCTTCGCCACACCCCACAAACATAACAAAAATCAGAAAACAGAATGCGAGGAGAAAAGACAATCCAATGTTTCTCAAAGCAAACAACCAAGCGAAGAAAGTGATGCTAAAATTCAAAAAATATTGGAACTTATAACAAAAGATACAGAGTTAACAACTTAAATAGCACTATGGAACTCTTTTACTAATAATACCATCTTCTGATGCAATGGAGGCATTCGCACTGCTATTATAAAGTTTTTTTGGAACAGCCCAATCAACAGCTATGGGTCTTATGCCAAACTTTTGCCCGTTGAATTTTTGAATGGCCTGAAAGACGACCAAAAGACAAAACAAGTGAATAAAAATACAAAATTTTCCAAACTTTGAATGTAATCCATGGTTATATTGCAGCATCAGGCAGGCTTACGTTTTCTGCATCTTGCTTGCATGTGAATTTGATAAACGCAAAACCCTTAGATAAGCTGTGTAAAGGCAAATTTGTAAGAAAATAGTGACTAACATTTTGGGAACAGGAAAATGGAAGTTAAGCCATGGATATAAAGAATACCCTGTCTCGGCATTGTGTGGAATATATACATCCCACACGAAACCTGCTGTTGAGAACTCTTTCCTGATCTCATTCACATTAGCCTGCGTGGATTTTCAGACTTGGCATGTTAGCTAGAGGTAAGCTCCATAAAACATGAACATTGTGATCAACTAGAGTGGATAAAAACCTTAAAAGGTAGGTTTCTGATGATGAGCTTCCATTTCTGAGTTTTGGAACCCTGTTGCAAGAACATAATGAAAAATTCAAAATAAAAGATAACAATAGTGGCAGTTAAGGCAAATTACAACATTTATGCATGGTTTCACATCAAATTTTAGTAGATAATAAAAAAATTACTAGTGGCAAGATCAATATAAGAATGTTGTTTTGCATTACCTCCCCTCCTAGCTGACGAGCCCAGACGATTTTCCCCAGCACTTCCTTTTGGTGTATACTTTTCACAGACAAGCGTGCTTCTTTTACACTAGTATACACAACAGCCGATGCATTCATCCTGCATCCATCTTGTGCAAGACCTGAGAAATGCACATACCGTTCACAAGAAAATTTAACAAGCTAAATCCTCATATTGTATATCTCCAGATCATTTAATAATTCAATTAGCTAAAAATCATAATTCAAAAATTAAAATGCTTCAGCCATTTAATATATCTTTTCTTCCCCTCTCAATGCAAAAAAAAATATCTCAATTTTCAATTTGCTGATTTACAAATAAACATATGGAAACAGGACCAGTCAATAATATTCCAAGAGCCAACACAAATGACAGTAATAGTTGCATAAATATTATTCATGGATCCAATCTCCACACCAGAAACACCAAAGGGTAGGGAAGTTTAGTTTAATTCCTCACCATTTTGTTCAAGAGCATCCTTAGAAAGAGGATAAGTAACAGAACAGACAGTGCCGACCTCTCTAGCTCGAGAATGGACATCTAATGCCATAGATTCATCAAGAATACCACCAAATATTACAGTTCTGGCAACCCTTCATGACAATAAAAATGATACAGTTGATAAGTCTATTGATATGAAGCTTCAAAATAATAGAGCATAGAAATGGAAAAAAACACAATTGAATAGAACATCGAGCAGGTCAATTCACGTCATGCTCCAAGGAGCTTTTGAGGAGAAAATCAAGAGTACGGCAGATAAAACAGTGAGAAGAAACAGTTAATCAATTTGCTATTGCACCAATCAATTAGGACAGAATAGACAAGCAAAGTTAGGAATGTATGTACTTTTGCTTTTCAGAGCAATTGTCCTTATCCGCTAAATCTTTTGTAATTCTGACAGTTGTTCTTGACTCCCAAGGTTTCCCTGCATTTGTTTAAAACATTCCCAGCTTCCCATTAAAAACAGAGAAAGAAAGTAGAAAAACTATGAAACATGAATCTAAGAAGCTCAATTAAGCGTGCAGTAAACTGCCACCTGATTTTGGAAAATTCAACTTATTCTGGTCAGACTTAGGTGTATTCTCGACTTCGTCACTTTTTGCCCTTGCATTGCCAGCCTCAGCCACTAAGTGCAAAAGAAAAGCAAAATGACAAAATCATATTCAGCAAACTAGAAAAGCTGAAATGAGTATGGTCAAAAAATAAAATTTAATTGAACCACGCAAACCTTCATTTGCCTTTGCTCGACGCCGTTCAAGGGGAGCACGATGCAAGGCATGCTTCACTGCAATTTTCCGTCCACCAACAGATGCTCCATTCTTGAGCTCGATTGCACGGTTAGCATCTTCTTTTACAGCACTGGAAATAGATGCACATAACCACATTATATAGTTCAAAAACTACGCAAGAAACATGTCAATAACACTTTCCCTAAATACCGTCTCCAAAAGACAAACCAAGTTCTGACATAAAAACACGAGCAGAAAATAAATTATTCACTCAGTTTGATCACAAGAAACTGGAGATGCAATATAATAAATCCAATTTCACTGAAACATAATAATTTAACTTACAATTGAACAAAACCAATACCACGGTGCTCATTTGATCCTACAAATGAAAAAAAAAACATTACTTCAATCCAAGAACAACTTAAACTACATTATGAATAAGAAAGTTAAAAAATTTCCACAAATAAGCAACAATGTCAGAATATTTTCCTCTTAAATCCAATTCTATAACATACCCTTTGGAGCAACCATGAAACAACGCCTAATAGGACCCACATCACTAAAAGTCTCTTCAAGCTAAACAAACAATAAAAACACAAAAAAAGATTAAAACTTTGAGTTTACCAAGAACTTCCAAGTTAAACTTGAAGGAGATTCAAACATGAAGAAGTACCTGTGAGTTAATGAAAGAGTACGGTAAGTTTGAGATAAAAACAGTATTGGGAGCGTGTTGTTGTTGGTCAGTTGTTGTTGCAGCTTCGTTCACTTTCTTCTTTTTTCCCATTACAGTGTTGGGGTTGTGAGACTTGTGGTTTTGAAGCTCTGTGGAGTTGAAAGAACCTAAAACCTCTGCGACTGCTACGAAATTTTGTGTTTTGTCTGGAGTTTGTGACGTTTTGCTTTTGGGCTTAATGGGCTTCTGATTTTGATAAAAGGACATGGACTGATATCCTAAAACAGTTTTTTTTCTATTTTCTGATCTGAATTAAAATCCTTTCCACATATTTGACAAAATTTTCCCAAAAAACGTAACACTGTTTAAAACCGATTTTGAAACAATTTTTTTCAACACGTTTTTTTCCCTCTCTCCTTAATTTTCGATTTTGAAACATCAGCAGTAGATATATAACAGGTCTCTCAATCGCCGTTTCTAACATTTCCTCTTTGATCGGATCCACTCTGATTCTGAAACTCCACAATCTCTAAGATCTAACTTTCAGGTTTTAACGACCCAAAAAACCTACTCGTTGAAGACTCACAAGAATGGCATACAACTGATGAGTGAGAATGCGGCGGGGAGCCCATAGGACTAAGCACAGAAGAGTGAAACGACGTCGTTGTTTTCACTCCATCATGAGAGTCTCTTGATGGGCTTTGAACATAGTACACAGGTTGACGTGGAGATCTAGTGAGTAAGGACGGTGTGTGCATTTTGTGCTTCTGAAAACACTGGATTGCCATTTGCTTCGTGATTCATGATAGATTATCACTGATTTTTTTCGCAGGTTCTTTGTACAGGCCATTTTTGATAACCACTTGAAGAAGTGATTCATTTTTATAGGGGACAAGATTGTCCTGCCGAAAGCATTGGTTGCTGGTTACCAGAAGGTTTTCATTAGTCTCGGAGGATAAAGCCACCATTGGCTTGAAGGCTTCGTATCAGTGCAGCATGTTTAGGAGGCGAAGTTATGGTAATTCCATTCCAATTGAAGTAGATAAGTTAGTTAATGAGAAACATCCTTTAATGTAATTTATATACGCTTTGATTGATGCAATCAAGATTTAGTTGGGAGGGAAGGGTTGCTTGTATGGTATGTTATTTGGGTAAGAAGTTGGTATGGTATAATAGTTAAGCACACAGAGTCAGTTTGAAGGCCTGAACGCTTTAATGTAATTTATATACACCATTGGCTTGAAGGCTTGTTACTTCTGAGTCGGTATTTGTATATAATTTTTTGTCAATTTTCTGTCGACTTTGTTTTTGTATTCAATTTGACGGCGGTAGGTATTACTGATTTGGGAATTAGGGTTTGATTATTTATTTTTTTTAATTTTTTGTTTAACATTTTGTCAATTTGTTGTCATTTTTATTTTTCTACTATAAGTTGACCACAAAGTGACAACTCATAGAAAAAATGTAAAAAAATTATAGATGAAAATATAGGAAATATAATCATTAAATATGTTATTCTTGAGATTTCTTTCTTAAGATAGTATATATAGAAAATAGTACTTAAAAAATATTATATGTGCAAATTGACCTCTGATTTTGGGAAGAGGACACATATTACAGAACAAAACACATGGGCTGCCACACCCTAAAAGAGTTCTTTTCCTGATTTCTCGTCTGAATTAAAGTCTTTCCTACTTTAAAATTTTTGACAAACTTTTCTCACAAATACTTCCTCTATTTAAAACCTACATATATCTTCCGAATACAACTGCCTCTTTGAAACCCCACACTAAACAAATACTGAACACTCCTTATCAGATTCTCACATTACGATTCATCGGAGATCTTGTTTCTGCATTAGCGGGCGGCGACAAGTAGCTGTAGTTCTCCTGTTTCTGCATTAGCGGCGGCAACAAGTCGCTGGAGTTGTGAAAATCAGTGCCTGTGTAAGTGACGGCGTTTAGTTATGATTTTGCCATTTATGAATTGCTTTATTTCCTTTTTCTGTTTCTCGTTCGTAAAATTATGAGTATATCCTTTCTATCTCTCCATCGCTTTTGGAAAATAGGATGCAATAAAATGCGTTAGATAATAAGAGAGCAATTATTTTGTTCTTCTGAGAAGATATCGCAATTTTGTTGGGTAGAGTGTTTTGTTTCCAGTTGAGGGTTATAAGTAAAATAAAAGTTGTTCTCCGGATTGAACTTGATATTTTTTTTCAGGTTTCAAGATCTATAGGCGATGCATATCTCAAGAAAGCAGAATTTAACAGGGAGCCTTTATTTGCCTAAATTCAGATTGCCCCCGGATCTTTTGATAAGCCAATTCTCAGGGCTAAGCCAACGATTTTGGTGCAGAAAATCTTCCCTGAAGATCAATTTCTTATATTTGCATCTGATGGCTTATGGGAGCACCTGAGCAATCAACAGGCGATTGACAATGTCCACAGTTGTAGGATTTTGTTTCTTGGTTTTAATAAGTAGATTTCCTTATTGCATAGATGAAAAAGATTGTAGCATGGGATTTTGCCTGGTTCTTTCATTTTTTTGTCAATCTACTTGTGTTTAACTCTGTTTAATACTGTTTAATATTATGCAGGGTATTGCGAAAAGACTACTTAAATCCGCGCGCCAGGAAGCGGCAGAGAAAAGAGAGATGAGATACTCAGACCTGAAAAAATTGATCGCGGCGTGAGAAAGACATTTGTACTCAGACCTAAGAATCACTAAAATATTTTTGTTTTTCGTGTATAATTAACTTGTCAGTAATGCATATTTTTTTTATTGAAAAATAGAGTTTTAGTGGCTGAGCCATTGTCAACTTGTTATTTTTGCAGTCAATTTTTTGTTAACTTTTGGTCGACTTTATTCTTGTATTCAATTTGACAAAATTTGACGGCAATAGGTATTACTGATTTGGGAATTAGAGTTTGATTATTTATTTTTTAAAATTTTTTATTTTAACGTTTTGTCAACTTGTTGTCATCTGTATTTTTCTACTACAAGTTGACCATAAGGTGACAACTCATACAAAAAATATATAAAAAAAGCTTATATGTGCCAATATAAAGAATAGAATAATCAAAAATGGTATTATTGAGATTTCTTTCCTAAGATGGTCTTTATGAAAAATGGTACTTTAAAAATTGTATATATGTAATTTGACCCATATTATACCTCAAAGTTATAGACTTTTTTTTAATCAGAATATCCAAACTTTTCCCTTAAATGTAGCTAAAATAATATTTTTCTTAACCTATATAAATCACGTTTCTACACTAAAAAACTCTCATCTAAACAATTCAATCTCAACCTAGACTAAGCACCTAAGATCTTATCAAGGATCCTATGATGAGAGCTATCGGATTGGCATGGAAGATCGAGCAGACAACAATAAATTGAATCCACCCTCCACCTATCCTTAACTTAATATGTTTCCATGTAGTCGGCATTCTAGAAGCAAAGCTTCCTAGTCGCTTGCCTCTTTGTGTGGAAATACTTTTCAGGATCTCCACTCAAGCTCTTTCTTGCAAACACATATTTTTTTTCTCTCGTTTCTTTTTTTAATTTCATTCTTCATTCATTTTTAACAAATTTTACCAAATTGTTCGAGGACGAGAGTAAGCCAAAGATTAAAGAGGCGCATTAGTGAAAAAAGCTCTAGATCTGAAAGTTTTGTGTTTGTTATTTATCGGATTTTTATATATTTTAGAAAACTATATCGTATTAGAAGGAGATTGAAATATTAGAAGGAGATTTAAGGTTGAGTGTATATGATAATATTTTTGAAATTTGTTTAACAATTAGTTGTTAAGTGTTGAAATTATACAAAATGTGAATATATGTTTGTGTCTGTGAAATTAAAAGAAATATATATAATGTGTGGATGTGTCGTGGACAACGTGTGAATAAGTTGTCGATAAAATATGAATAGGTTGGCGGCTAGAGTTTTCAATGACACGTTAGGTGTGGACGATTTGTATGTGTATGGATGCTTTGTCGATATCTTGTAAATATTTATAAAAAAAAATCAATGTCCACAATATATCCACAAATTGATCAATATGTGGATACTTTATGGATATGTTGTGGACATTTATAAAAAAATCAATATCCATAATATATCCACAAATTGATTAATATGTGGATGTTTTATGAATATGTTGTAGATATTTAGTATTTGTGGAATAAGTTTGAAGAGGTGTCATATGGTGGTATATGTTTCAGAAAGTGTTATTTATGAAAATGTCAAACTTTAAGGTGACATGAAG
>CANYCX012792971.1:0-12744 GCA_948193385.1 Breynia disticha f. nivosa
AGTCAATTAGTTTGAATTTTGAATTGTGATTTTCAATTGTATCTCTTTTACATTTTGATAAATTGTTAACTCTTTCAAGTTTATTAAATAACTATCCATGTTTTGAATAAATATTCGGAATAAATAGTTTTAAATTTGAGTTCCACATAGTGTGTTTTGAACTGTCCTAATTTTGAAATAGATGGCTGATGACAATTGGTGGAAGAAATGAAGGAGAAGTGCAAGGGAGAAGGTGACCTTTGCTGAGCTTAGTTATCAAGATAGGTTCTGATTAGATTAATGCTTCAATTATAGGCACATAAAAGTTGGTTTTAAGAATATCAGAAGCGTGCGTGCACACATACACACACATATATATTTAATTGATGGATTTTATGGATTCATGCATCTATATACTAAAAAAATAAAATATCATACGGAGAATTAGATTCATTTTTTAGTCTTTCTTTTATTTTATCTTAGTATTTTAATTAGTAATTATTGTGCAATCAGATATGCATTAGTGGATATAATTTTTTCTGCTAAAACCATAAATAACTCCATGAATTTAGACTCATTATCCCTCTACGCTCCTCAAATGATTTTGTATCCTCTTTGTTCCTTTAACTACTAAAATCATTGCATTTAAATACAACAGTTAATACCATTAGTTTTTTCGTTAGTTTGGTGAAAACAACATATTTTATATCCTTTCAACCCGTAAACTTCTAAAGACAATATTTAACCAAAAATTATGTCATTTTGATGAATTAATAATATCGTCTAAAACATTGATTTAAAATATATCTAAAATATTTTGATTATGTAGTTTTATAGAATCTATCTCAAATTTACAAGTATTAATGTTTTAGACAATATTATTAATTTATCAGGATATAATAATTTTTGGTTAAATATTATGTATTTAAAAGTTTAGTGTGTTGAAAGGATACAAAATATATTGTTTTCACTAAACTAATGGAAAAAACTAATAGTGTTAACTGTTGTATTTAAATACAATAATTTTAGAAGTTAAAGGGACTGAGAAAATACTAAGTCAGTTGAGGGGGCTAGATGAATAATAAATTTAAATTCAGAGGCTATTTATGAGTTTAGCCTAATTTTTGCCATTAACTACGATATCAGTACTATTTAACATGATAATAATTATTATTTATTTTCTTATTAACTATCATTTACAAATATAAGTATATAATTTAATAATTTAAATAAGAGATTAATGAATGACTAATTTTTTTTTGTTACAACTTTATAATGCCTCCTAATGCTCTTGACTTGAAAAATGTGTCATCTACCAATAGATCTAAACACTAAATCTACATCTATATAATAATATAAATATAAAAAGTTGAATTACTTTGCTCAACTATAATATAAAGTTTTATTTTTCTATTTTTAAATTAAAATAAATTAATATCACAAACATTCATAAATATAATTTTTTACATCTCATTAATAATTTTATTTTATTTAATTATTTTTAGTTATGAATTTTAAAGTTTTATTCTTTTAAATAAATTTCTCAAATTGAAAAATATACATTATATTTTTAATTATTGTTAGTATACTTTTGACTGTTTCAAAGTATATTGCCGAAGTATATTAATAATGTTTTAATATATTTTGTTATATATAAAACATCTGTGCAAGCACAATTTATCAGCTAATTATAAATTGCAAATCAAAATTTTAATGAAATTTTAACATTTTCTATATTTAAATTTAATTTAATTTAATTTTAATTTAAAATTTATTAATTAAATATTTATGATTTTATAAATACTAGTTATGTAAAAGTATATTTTTAACAAAAAAAATGGTTGAGGGTCCCAACAGTTTTGGTAGTCCTAAATTAACTTTGGAGTATAAGACGCCTCCACGTGTGTCTTCCAGGGCACAACACACATCAGTGGAGAAGTCGAGTACAGACCAACACCAACACTTGCAACGACGTCGTATTTGGATGAATCCGGTTACTCTCTCTCCCATTTCCACTCACTTCTCCTTTTCGTCTCCCTTACAAACCTCCTCTTAACCCATCTGCCCTCTTTCTTGTTTTTCTTCAATTTCACATTCTTTATTTATATTCTTCATTGTAAACTAAAATTTTCTAATCTTTAATATATTTTTACACTCTCAATTTTATTATCCTTTTTTGTTTAAATTTTAACTCAATTGTTTCTTCGTTTCAGGTGCATCAATAATTTTGCTTCACTTTTCTGCTCTTAACTGATCTCTGTTAGAAATGGTAGGTTTTTATTTATTGCTTTTTTTAATGTCTTAGATAAAACAAAGTACTGATTTATTTTGCTTCTTTTTTTTCGGCTTGATTCTTTGTGAAATGGAGAAATTGAATGGCGAGTAATAACCCATTTTGAGGAAATTCATGTTTTTTCTTCTCTGTTTCTTTTTGTTCATGTGCGAATTATAATTGCGACAGAGAGAGTAGGGTTTAGGGTTTAACATTGTTTTTTTGGAGTGATAGCAACGAGATATTCGGAAGTGGTTCATGAAGGCTCACGACAAGGGCAATGGGGGTGCTTCTGAAATTTCCAATGCCAATGCAGACAAGAAAGTCCCTCCATCTCCCGCGAAATCTGAAACTTTGGTGAGTTTGAGGTACCCTTTACCATTAATTTATGCGCGAGACCCTATGTTTATTGCATTTGATGGAAATGACAGGTTACTTAAATTTTGTGGCAGGAGATCTTAAATATATCTTGATAGAAATAGATACTTAAGAGTTGAATGGCTAATGTTGGTGAATAAGTTATTCTCTATGGTTTTGTCACAATGCTTTTGAATGCATTTCCTTCCGAGCTGTGACACTCTACTTAGTTAAGGTTATTTTGAGCAAGAGAATTTTGTTTCTTTGATTTTAGAGAACAAGTTTTTTGATTTCTAGAGAATAGATGTGTTTCCTCTATTTAGAATTTTCTCATAAGGGGATGGGAAGGCAATTAAAGTTTCCATTTCTTGGGTGTTTGTTGCATGCAGCGTTTGATATAACTTCTTCAGATTTGTTAATTGTCCAATACGCGATGTGGGGTTATTGACTTAAAAAATATATATTTTTTTTCAATGTAAAACAATTAGGAACATGGAGGCCCAGATGATTCAGGTAGAAGGAAAACTAGCAAGTATTTTGCCAACAAACAAAAACCTAAAGACGAGAAACAAGTGGAGGAACTTTCAGCGAAGAGAAAATCTCAGGCCGATGGTGATCGTTCAGTGAAAAGTCCACTTTCAAAAAAGGTTTGCAAAGTTGACCCAAGTGAAGAAGAAGATGAGTTTGTTGTTCCCAGTAAAAAGAAGAATTCTGCTGATGACTCTTCTAATAAGAAACTGAAGAGAGATTCTGGTGGAGGAGTTGCTCAGAAACCTTTGGAGGATGATGAAAGTGATGAAGAAAATGTTAAGGATACTGAATCTCCTCTAAAATCTCGTGGAAGGGGTCGTGGTGGTAGAGGTGCATCAACAACACCAACACCAGCTGCTGGAAGGGGCAGAGGTGGTGGACGTGGTGGATTCATGAATTTTGGAGAAAGAAAAGATCCTCCACACAAAGGAGAAAAAGTACTCTCTATCATTAATTATCTGATTTATAAATTTTAACATTTGGAATCTTACAAATCATTGAAGCTGGTCGTCTTCTGTTGTCAGGAAGTCCCTGCGGGTGCTCCTAATTGTTTGGCAGGTCTAACTTTTGTGATCAGTGGGACACTTGACAGGTACAGTATGGTCAATAATACTCAAACAACTAGGATATCCTCTGTCTTTTTGCATTTCAGCTGTTGATGTTGATTGCCTTCACGTTTCACAGTTTGGAAAGAGAAGAAGCAGAGGATTTAATTAAAAGGCATGGAGGTCGTGTTACTGGGTCAGTCAGCAAGAAAACGGTCAGTTGATATTTTTATTATGCTCTTTGGGTAGATTTTTGTGGAATTGCCTTTTACTGACATAATTTATTTGCAGAGTTATCTTTTATGTGATGAGGATATTGAAGGACGTAAATCTGCCAAAGCAAAAGAGCTAGGGTATCATGTTAGACTGGTCAACTTGTTTTATTTTGGTGGTGTGATGTTTGAACCTGAATACTTTCTTATGCAGGACTCCGTTCCTCACAGAGGATGAATTGTTTGATAGGATACGGAAATCAAAAAAACAAAATGCTCCTTCACGAGATGAATCAAAGGTATCCACAGAAAGTGTTGCACCTCAGCTGAAGACAACTCCTCAGAAGCCAGAAGTAAAGAGTATGGTTAAAGCGACAATTTTTTTCCTCCTAAATGTTTGGTTGTGTTAGCAATTTCTGTTTCCAACTATTCTGAATCATCGTTTCATATCTGTAAGACTGTAACTCCTATCTGATGGTTAGCGATTTTGTTTCCATTTTTCAGATAATTCTAGTGCATCACAAAAAGGTTCAAAGGCAGGTGCAACCCCAGCAAAGCTGAAAAAACAAACTTCTGGCAATTCTGAGTTACCATGGACAGAAAAGTACAGACCAAAGGTTCCAAATGATATTATTGGGAATCAGTCACTGGTATGCCAGCAATTTGTTTTCTTTTCTAAACTGATTTTTCTTTCTAGACCATTTTCATTCTCATTATCATTAAGTTGATGGGCTACGCCTTTTTTACGTGATCATGTAGGTTACTCAGCTCCACAATTGGTTGAAAACTTGGGATGAGCAGTTTCTTGATGCAGGAAGTAAGGGGAAGGGAAAAAAACAAAATGATTCAAGTGCCAAAAAAGCTGTGCTATTAAGTGGAACACCTGGTATTGGCAAAACAACATCAGCAAAGCTTGTTAGTCAGATGCTGGGTTTCCAGGCAATTGAGGTTGTGTATTTGATTACCCGCTGAATTATGACAATTTTTGTCGTTTTGTGTGCAATCTGGTGTTTGGAGCTTCCACTATTTATTTTATCTCTTGTTTTTTTTGTTTGATTCTGTTTGTTTATCTTCATATAACCACTTAGGTAAATGCCAGTGACAGTCGTGGGAAGGCAGATACCAAAATTTACAAGGGGATTGGTGGAAGCAATGCAAATTGTATAAAGGAACTTGTCAGCAATGAAGCTCTTGGTTTTAATGCTGATAGGTTGACTTTTTTGTTTACTTAGTTTACATAAGAGTGGATCAAATATGGTGTACTTATATCTGTTTATTGAAGTTAATCCTCTCTGATGATATTTTAGGTCAAAACATCCAAAAACTGTTTTGATAATGGATGAAGTGGATGGCATGTCCGCTGGAGATAGAGGAGGAATTGCTGATCTCATTGCTAGCATAAAAATTTCCAAAATTCCTATTATCTGCATTTGCAATGATCGCTACAGTCAAAAACTAAAAAGTCTTGTAAATTACTGCTTATTGCTCAGTTATCGGAAACCTACCAAACAACAGGTTTGTTGCCTTTTGGGATGGTCTGGATTTTTGTGTTTCTTGTGTTGAATTTTGGCTCCCCACATCTTAAATGTGCCTCTCTAAAGGGTTGGTGATATCTAATTGTACTATGCAATGATTGTTTCTTCTCACAATGATAACTCGTTGATTTCATTTGTTTGTGCTAGATGTTTATATCAGTATATTTGATTATTGACATTGACTGGTGTGATAGATGGCAAAGAGATTGATGCAAGTTGCAAATGCTGAAGGATTACAAGCTGATGGGGTAAAATCTCTTTTTAGTGTCAACATATTTTCTCGTGATCATTTTCTACCAAATTCTAATAGTTTGGCTTATCATATTTTTGTTTAGCACATTTGCCTATTGAACCCTAAATGATTTAGAATGATTTGTTTGTTATTTTGTAAGATAAACAAAGCATATTCTATTGTAACTAATTCCTGCCAAGAGAAAGCTGCAGTACCAATGAATCCTTTTTTGTTGCTTTCACAACGATCCTTTCATTTGCTTGAATTACATTTAAAGAAGTCAGTTATCTGATAAAAGCCTGGTCTGCTACTACCTGCTTCGAAAATGTATATGAGAGAGTAGAACAACCAGAAATCCGAGGAGTTAATCCAAAGTTACCTACTCAATTGACTTTCATTACTTTCATAGCTGCTTTGTCTCCCTGAAGTCATGTACCAGAATGAATTAACAAACTATGAAGCTAGACGGGTTTGGTCTTGTTTGTAAAGAAAGTTAACTTTCTGAGATGCATTCTGAGATCCATGGTGCTTCTTGCATATGCTAGTTTAATTAAATTTTTTGATGTAACGAAAGTTAACTTTTTACCACGCGATTAATGTTACTTAAAAATTGAACAAAATATGGAGTTCCGTACCTGACGTGTTTTATTTTGATTAGTTTTAAATATTATGCTCATTAAATTTTGAATGACATTATTTTACATCTTAGAATTTGTGTCCTTTTCCTTATTGATAAAATCTTATCTGTTCAAGTCCATCAGTGTTCTTTGTCATTGTTTTGTTTGATGAGCATTATCATTTCATTTTATGCTTTTGTTGTCTAGGTTGCTCTCGAGGAACTTGCAGAACGAGTGAATGGAGATATGCGCATGGCACTGAACCAGTTGCAATATATGAGTCTCTCCATGTCAGTCATCAAGTATGATGACATAAAACAACGCCTTATTAGCAGCGCAAAGGATGAGGATATTTCACCATTCACAGCGGTTGATAAGTATGAATTTTCAAGATTCCATGTTAACCTGAACCCTGTTGTTTTTGAACAATTCCTTCTTAGAAGATATGATATTTACTACAAATTATTAATATCATTCTTTGCCATTGGCACAATCTCTATCCATCTCAATCATACTTTATTACGAGAATAAAAACAAGGGTTGACCTTGTACCTAAACATCTAAATAGAGAGGATGGAAATATTTAACTTGTTTTTGTTCACATTAAATTGTCGCATATCATTTGCTTTTGTTGCATGGTCTCTTTAGTTTATTTTTTTGATCATTTTCATATGAAAGCTAGGTTATGTAGTCATTGTTTTTATTCATCTTTTTTTTTTCAATTTGAGTAATAATTTTTAAATGTGCTTATTTTCGTAAATTTTAAAAATTATAAAGATTTTGCCTTGGTTTGTTGAGGGAACACATCAACATATTTGTATCATTGAAATGTGCTTATTTATGGTTGTAGGCTTCTAGGATACAATGGAGGGAAGCTGAGAATGGATGAACGCATTGATCTCAGCATGAGTGATCCTGATCTGGTCCCTCTTCTTATTCAGGTTTAATCTTGCTTGAGTTTCCTCTTAAATGTTTGAAGACTGTTATCGATGTGATTGTTGCCTTACTTCAGAATGCCATAGCATCTCCTTCTCCAATGCATATAGGGTTTACCCATTTGTTGTAATACATTACCTGAAACGTATAACCTACACTCTTGAAGCTCTCATTTCCATTGCTGTTGTCTTTTATCTGGAAGTTGGAAAGGAAAAGCATAATTTACGCTTTATGAAGCTGTCTACAGTGCAATGGCATACCCAAAATTCCCAACTTAGAGCTTCAATTATGTGTTTGTTAAACCTGTATTAATTTTGTTTCACCATATATCAATATTAGTTCTAAAATAATTTTTTAAATAAAAATTCCGCATAGCATGCATAACGCACTTTTATTTTGTAGGAAAATTACGTTAATTATCGACCGAGTTTATCTGGGAAAGATGATGGTGGAATGAAACACATGAACTTGCTTGCCAGAGCTGCTGAATCCATTGCCGATGGAGATATAATTAATGTGCAGATTCGTAGATATCGACAATGGCAGCTTTCTCAAACTGGTTCTCTTTCATCCTGTATCATTCCGTATGTGTCCCCTTAGGATTTAAAATATGTTGTGCTATTCATATTCTCCATGTAGATATTTGAGTAAAATTTGCTTATTTGCCTTTTCTTTTCTGAAAAAAAAAAACAGTGCTGCATTACTGCATGGGAAAAGAGAGATACTTGAGCAGGTAATAGTTAAAGGATTATTTTGCATCTTCCATAATGATACTTGGTATTATTCTGTATGGAAAACAAGTTTTTTATTTTAATTTTTACTATATTGCCTGTTACATTTTTGAGCAATTTAATGAGAGAATTTATCTTATAATCACAAATAGCCATAACAATGATTTTCTTTCTTTTCTTTTTGTTTTTAAATTTGGTTTTTAACTGTTCATCTCATCATACCCTTCAGGCATATCTTTTATGGTGATTGAAAGGAAAATATTGTCTGCACATGTGAGGTTCCTATTGTTAATTGTGATCTTATTTTAGTTCCTCAATTGATCTGAGATAAAAAGCAACTTCTGCAATCTTGTAGCGCTGTGACATAATATTTGTTTCTCGAGTATCTTTGGATAAGTATAAGAAGTCTTACAAAAGTGATTCCTTGCCGTTGAATTAAAAGAGTGCGATGAGGGAAAAGCTGACTATTTATGTGTGATATCTGTGTTATTAATGTCGTACTCAATTGGGTAACAACTACATCTGTTATGGGAGTTTTCATAACTATTTCTGCATGGTTTCTGTATATATATCAGAGTTTTTCTTTTTATATTATTATTATTTTTTTTTTTAACCTTAGTGTATATTAGTACACATAATTTTTTGATGTATCAAGGATTGACTTTATGGAAGATTATTTGGATGTTGTTTATGTTCAGTATAAGGTTGGTCTAATTACTTGTTCAATGTTTAGAGATGCAGGTTTTTTATTTATTTTACTTTCCAACCTAACATGCATTATTGTTCAGGGAGAGCGGAATTTTAATAGGTTTGGTGGCTGGTTGGGAAAGAATTCAACTATGGGGAAAAATTTGAGGCTTTTGGAAGATTTACATGTTCATCTTCTTGCATCACGGGAATTTCATTCTGTGAGGTAATTCTGTTGTTTTAAACATATTTAATCTTGTAATGCTCGTTACCTCTAAACTAGAGTGTTCAGGAAAAAGAAAAATGTGACAAAGCTCTGCAGGATATTAAGATAGATTGATTTTTGTTAAGCTTAGAAGTATCAAGTTCTGAATTAAGAAAGGTGGTTTGGTTATTTGTTGTGTGTTACCTTTTGTGAAATACTGCATTAGCTTTTGGATGGGTCTTCAGTTTATTACTTTGAGCATCTCCATCAATAAATATCCTGCTATGTCCCCATGGTGAAGTTTGTGAGGTATGTCTTGCAAAGAACTGAGGATCAACGAATCATTCTGTTAAAGACCCTCGTTTTCCATAGGGGCATCATCTAGAAAGGTTTATGTTAGAGGTTTCACCAAAAAATTGTACAACCAACTGTTTTGACCTTTCTTCTGAAAACAACTAGGCTGGTTTCATGTTCTTGTCCTGGAAGTACTGTGTTCATTTCCTCGTCCTGGCAATCTTAGCAAGAAGTACTGTTACAGTTTAGCTTTGAAGCAATCTAACATTGTATTAAAATTGGTGGATTGTCGGGCATGTGTGAAAATGTGCACTAATATGTTTTTGATATGGTTGCCAATTGCATCATTTATTCGATAAAGTTTGGTTGGAACTTTTTTTTCCTTTTACATGAATTATTACACCAGTGAGCAGATTAGTATTGGCTTAAGTAAAGGAGTATCCTTTTTCCTGACTGTAAGGGAGGCAAAGGTAGAAAATGTGTGTTGTGATAATTTTATATTATTGATACTATGCTTTTGCATGAAAGTGATTTTTTTTTATGCAATCTATTTTTATTATCACCTTAGTGATGCAAAAAAGACATGAGAAAATGGCTATACTACATGTGAGTGAACTTGTGGATTTTATTTTATCAATTTGGAGAGTGAGACTAAGGTTCATGCTCCGTTATTGTCCAGTTGATTTTGAATCTGAATTTTCATTGGGTTGCTGAATTGACATTTTTGGTTTGCTGCTCATATTCCCCTTGTAATTTTCCAGGGGGGCTCTTCGACTCGAGTATCTTCCTCTTCTTCTGAAACAACTGACTTATCCTCTCAGAACATTGCCTAAGGTTCGAAATATGCAGTTTTGCTATTCCTGTAAATGTTGGAATAATATGCCTGTTTAGGATAGATTGTCAAAGTAGTGTAGAGGTGCAAATAAATGTTTCTCGATAATTTGGATGTCTCTGGAATTTATTTGTATTAATTCGAAAGAGAGATCATTGATATTCATATTTCCAAGTTCCAAGTGCCATAGTCTGTTCTTTTGGAAATATTTCTAGCTTTTCCGTTGGTGAGAAATTATTCCTTCCGGATGTTCTCTTACTTGTTTCATGCACTTTTGGCTTCTTTTGTTCTACCTATTTTATTTCACATTACTTATGTTAAAGATACAATTGGGTCTCAAATTTACAGAAAATAAATGATTGATTTGCTTATTCAGTTATATTTTCATTTAAACGTTGTATGAATATTGGCTCCATTTAGATGTTTGTATCTTGATGTTGGTAACAATTGGCTGTTTCTTTTTTTTTTATTGGAAATCGCTGTTTTGCTTCACCATATTGAAGTGCCTATCTATTCTTTTGATTATGGATGGAAATTCATTTTGAAATTTCAGATGAATGATTACATTATTTCTTTATTTAACTGTGGGTAGGATGAAGCTGTTGAGAAAGTTGTGGAGTTCATGGATATTTACTCCATAAACCAGGAAGACACCGATACTATCGTAGAATTATCGAAGTATAAGGTGATCCTGCAACTTCCTGAAATTGCTTAATTTTATTTTTGGTCTTATTATGTTCATGAATTATGTATTACTGTACATGGACGTGCTCCAGGGACATGCAAATCCAATGGATGGCATACCATCAGCTGTCAAAGCAGCACTGACTAAAGCATACAAAGAAGGAAGCAAATACAGAACTGTACGAGCTGCAGACATGATCACGCTTCCCGGAATGAGAAAGGCCCCTAAAAAGCGTATTGCAGCAATTCTAGAACCATCAATTGAGGATGCAGGAGAGGAAAATGGTGATGCAACAGTTGAAAGTGAAGAAGAAAACTCTTCGGACACCGAGGACTTGGGTAAGTATTATTGTACAACATGCATGAATCATCTTCCTTGAGCACAATCCAGTGTTGAGTTTTCTCTAATGCCCCTGGGAACTGAACTTGAAACATTTTGTGGTGGGCTGCTGTGTTCTGATGAATAATTAGTTCAGGACAAATTTTTGGTAATAAAATGCCAAAGGTGATGCTATTTGATTGTATCTAATCGTTTCTCTGTTAATGAAGGTGATGCTGAGGAGGGGAAGAAGCTGCAATATGAACTTCAAAGTCTGAATTCAAAAGGTTAGAAGTGACACCGCTTTTTCTTGCCATTGGTGGAAGCTTTTCCAGGATCAAATTTCAGAATTGAAATCTGATGCATGGAGTTTTTATCGGTTGAATTGTATTTGAATTTTGAACTAAGCATGAGGTGCAACGTGTTACATTCAAAATGCTTTAAAACGAGTTGTGATATCTGAACTACGCACCGCAGGAATAGAAGTAGAAATGGAACTGAAGGAAGCTACGGATGCGAAAGGCAAGAAGACGGCACGAGGAAGAGGTAAAGGAGGAGCGACATCTGCTGAGAAGAAACCGGCTGGTAGAGGAAGAGGTGGTTCTGGTTCGACGGAGAAAGCTGGTGCCAAAAGGAAGAGATGATGGTGATAGTGATTAGAACATGCGCATGTACATTTTGCACGTTTTGGGCGCTATGAGTAGATCTTTCTCGGTGAATTCGATAGTTTTTGCAGCAATGGCTGCTGCGGTGGCGGTGAGCAATTTTGCGTATTTGGAGAAGTTTTCGTGTTTGTAAATTTTGTTGAACGAATTGCTCACAAATTTAGCCATGTTAAAATATTTAGTTTCCGGATCATTATTTGTTAACTTCCCATCACAAATTTGGCCATGTTCAAATATTCGATTTCGGCTTGGGTCTTTCGATATTTTGAGTTATGTTAGGCTGATTTTTCAGGTCTTTTTATTGGGAAAATTTAACAGAAGTGTATGTTTGTATTTCTATATTGAGAAAATAACACACAAGTTTTCCAAATTGCTAATATAATAAATGAAATATTCTATATGTAAAAAATAGTCAATTCCATAATTAATTCATTCATCCACTAATCTAACATATTTCTTGATTCATGTTTTCTCAAATATCTTTCAAAATTAAATTCTTAAATCTAAGCAAATCATAATAACAGAAAATTTTTGTTCCAAACCCACTGTATATTCAACCCAAATTTTTAATTTCAAAAATCAAAAACCACGAAAATTAGTATTTTTTTGGCAAAATTCAAGAAAATCGATTGTCCATCATGTTTGGAGAAATCAGACAATGTGCTTCTACCAAAATATGAAATCAAATGAAATTATTCATATCGATCATAGTTTTTTGTCAATTTTTTTATCAAAATTTCACAATCGCATGATTTTCAAATCTTGAAATAGAGGTGCATCTTTAATGCATCTGTTTTCCAATGTTCACAGAGGTTCACATAAAGCTATAATTGTTTAATGTACACATATACAGAAAAACAGTTTTTCGATTGTTCATAAAATTACATATCGTATAAATTAGTTCACAAAAGTTCACATAAAATACGCAAAGTTTTCAAAAGTTCACGTAAGTGCACTTGACTCATGTTTAAAATGAACATTCACATTGGTTCACATGTGTGAAACGTTCACTTGACTCATATTTACAATAAACGTTAACATTGTTTTCTCATGTTCATAAAGGTTCACATTTAGTTATAATTGTTACATGTACACATATACACAAAAAACA
>CANYCX012793780.1:0-11865 GCA_948193385.1 Breynia disticha f. nivosa
AACTCGAAATACGAGATTATCAACTCGTACAAGGATATCTCGCACTATCCCTCTAGCCAAAATAATAGATCTATTAGCCAACTGAAGGGGAGTCATAAATACGTGCATCTCAACCCCTTGTAGCTGACTAAAGACTGAATATGCCATAATATTGACGCTCGACCCACTATCAACCAACGATTTTCCAACGAACAACTCGTTGCAGTAGCTGGGATGGAAAAGCTTCCAGGGTCAGACAGTTTTTCAAAATAGTAGGAGTACCAATAAAATTTTTGGTAACTCAGGTGACTGATCCTCCTCCTCCTGCTGGGATGCGACAACTACAACATCCCCTCCAGCAGGGTATAAATCCTCACGTCTCATCTCCTCCTCTACCCCAACTGCAAACTCGTAAAGGGTAGGACACTCCCAATGTGATAGAAAAGCAGCGCTCACCTATTATTTAGGATTCTTTTCAGTGCTACTAGGTAGCAAACCTTGTGGCCTAGTACCAAGCTACTTCGCCATCTGACTCATTTGGTACTCAAGATTTTTGAGTCATCTGCAAATCCCGGTTCTAACGTTTCAAATCCTTACCCTCCTCTCTGCTCATCAGCCCTTTATCCTCCCTCTGTCAAGTGCCTGAGCTGCCACCACTGGCACTGGCAAGAGCAAAGCTGTTGGAGATAGGTTTGGCAGGCAGTGCTGTGTAAGGATATCACTAAGGAGGAAGAGGTGGAACTCTGGGAAGAGTGTGGTGAAAAGAAGAAGAAGATGAATACGGAGGCAGCTGATATGAAGAATAGGATGGATAGAAAGAAGACTGGTGGGATGAAGAGGAATGTGACAATAAAGGATGGGAATAAGAATGTTAATGTGAATGAGCAGAATGAGAATGTTGTGGCGTGTGCGACTGGAATGACAGTCTGGGATCAACATACTCAACTCTCTCCATATGTGGACTCGAGGGATAAGTGTAAGGTGGGTCGTCATACGAGTAAGACGTGTAGTAGCAAGTCTTAGTAGAGTGTTCACCACCACACGTAACACAGTGAACATGTCTCGGGGCTAAACATCCACCAGCAGCTTGCTACTTAACTAATCGCGTGAGCTCCTCATTTTGTTTACCTCGAACCATCATCTGTGCCTCTAGAGACATAATGTGGTCCACCTGTAAAGTAGTAGAAGGCTAAGAATATGGAGGTCTCACTGGTCTCTTGACTCTGTCACTCCAATCATAGTTGTTTAATGTCATCTCCTCAATGAGCGCCAAGTACGCCTCTGGACTCTTATGCAGTCTGGATCCACTAGAAGCTAAATACAGAGCTTGCTTTGTTTCCAGTGTAAGCCCGTTGTAGAAGGTCTCTACCTACAACCATGGCTGCAATCCATGATGTGGGCATCTACGAAGGAGTTCCTTAAAATGCTCCCAAGTCTCACCCAAACTCTCCTACGCAAACTGCATAAATTTTGTAGGGTAAGTGGGACGTATTTTTTGTAAAAATGATGACAGAGCTGGTCCCACGTCTCGATCAAACCAGAAGGAAGACTATGAAACCATGATTGTGTGTCATCCTTAAGCGAAAAAGGAAAGAGAAGCAATCGCTTGGCATCCTCTTACACGCCATTGATCTTGAATGTATCCAAGATCTCCAAAAAGCTAGACATATGAGAATTCGCATCCTCAAACGACTTACCTCCAAACTACACCGGGCTCTGGACCATCTGGATAATCTGCGGCTTGATTTTGTAATTGTTGATAGCTATCCTAGGTCTAGCAATAGCCTGACTCATCCCATAAATGGTCATTTTGGCTTAATCCATAATCATACACGGCTGGAGTAAATGAGCTCTTGGGTTTCCTGGATTGTCTGCCATAACTGGGCCTCGATCACTCGTATGTGTATATGCTTCTGAATTCGAACTGCTGGAAGAGTCCAGCGGGATCTCCACCGGTCTGCTACTGGTAGCGGCTTTCTACAACTACTTCGTCTTGCTTCTCGTACGAATGTGCATACACTGTGACGAGAGACTAAGACAAAACGGACCATGAGCGACTAACGATAACAAACTAGAGAGGAAGAACTAACTAAAAGAAAATCGAAAAATAAAAGCAAAAATGAAAAGTAGATATATACAGTAAACAGGAAATAAAAACAGTAGGAAACCAAATCATGCAACAACATAATAAAAATAAGCAATAAATCAACAAATAAAATTAAAATCAACAAAAAGCAGAAACAATCAACAAAATAAGCAAAAAGTAAAAATAAAAACAAGCAACAGCAAAAACACTAAAAGCAAAAACACAAGCAAATATGAACAAAAACAAAAAAAAATCACAACAAAAAACTTGATTAATAGCCAACTGTCCCCTGCAACGGCGCCAAAAACTTGACGCGTCATAAAGCTAAATGGCACAGTTTTTGCAAGTGCACGGTCAAGTAATATAGGGGAGTAAAAACTCAACCCAAGTATCGTACTCTAGGGAAAGTTAATTCTAAAAATCATGTGTGTCCTAATTTTTTGACAGAATGTCCAATGTAGCAAAATTGATTGATTCTAAAACTAATATAAGTTGCATAAATGTAAAGCCATGGAATTTAAAGACAAGAAAACATAAATGCAGAAAACTAAATCAACATGAAAATAACATTCCATTAATCATAAATGGCAACAATTGTAACAAACATCAATTAAAGACAATCAAAGACATAAAAATAAGATTTAAACACAAAACCCAATCAGAAATCAATATCAAAACAGAAATTAAACAACATCAAAGCAGAAAATGAAAGGAAAACATAAAGGAAGCAACTGGAGATCTAAAGGAAAGCTTGTAAATGCAACTGGAAGAAAGACCCAACTGAAAGCCTGCAAAGAAATGAAATCAGCATCAAAATCTAAACAAACAGAAAATCAAACTTGCAGAAGAGTAAAGATTATAGCTGAGAAACATAAAAGATTGCGAGAAAACTAAATATGTGTGAAGAAAAGTAAATCGGTGCAAGGGAAAGTAAATTGGTGCAAGGAAAATGTAAAGCTGCTGAAAAATAAGCCCTAAACTATCCCTAAGGTCATCGAACATCAGACCAAGGGGAAAGAATGAAACCCTCATGAATTTAAGGCGAAGGATCAATTGTTCGATTGATGGCACAACTCGTGCTAATTGGCACGTCTCGTGCCCCGTGTTAAATTCGCATGGCATGATCAAGGCACGAGTAGCCCACGATTCGTGCCAATTTTAATTGTAGCACGAGATCGTGCTCATGTTCTGGGAACAACACGACTCATGCTCAAATTCTGGGCATAGCACGAGCTCTTGCTCATCAAGTTGGATCATGTCTAACTTTGGGCTGGAAATCAAGATGAGGACGACCCGTGCTCATAAGCATAAGGTCGTGCTGACCCTTTTAGAGCCCAAATCTCTCTCTAATCTGTCCCAACCTGTCTGCTAAACAATCTCCAATCACAAGCAATATCAACTATCGTCTAGAAAGTCAAAATCATGTAAAAACGGACGATAATTAATAAAGATGTGAATTATTCTACGTGTAAATCACATTTAAATTCAAAATGAATTCTTATAATAAAAACAGTTTAAAAGGTGATTTTCAGGGGAAATTATGACTATATGCGCGCGTAATACGTAAATAAAGTATGAAAAATATACTCATATTACTCGCGCATCAAAGCTCCCGCGACGTCCACGTCCACATCCACGTTGGCTAGAGAGTGCTTGATTATACTCAATGTAACTCTTCTCTTCTTCCTTTTGAGAGGTCAGGGTCTGCTCATATCCCTGGAGAGCAAGTAAAAATTGATTAAATTTAGGATAAGGAGGCTTAGTTACCATAGAAAGACAGAAGCTTTCATATTTTGCTCCTAGTCCACGTGCGAATTGAAAGACTTTATCAAGATCATCCACTGGTTTCTTGATAGCTCCTAAGTCGTCGCAGATTGATTTGAATTCTTTTGTGTAGTCATCTAAAGATCGTGATCCTTTCTTGATGGTCATCAACATATTTTTCAAGAGACCTTCCTTTTAAATTGTGATTTACATCAATTGTTATTCCAAAGAACTCCATACATCGTGGGCAGTAGCATCTTCTACAATGGATGGTTGAGCTTCTTCTTTTATTGTGCAAAGCAACCATGAAATAAGAAGACCATCATTTGTTAACCACAAGGTATAGGCCAGATTCACAGCCCCATCTTTTAGCAAACGTTCAGGTTTGTCATCATTCTTTTCCAAATGATGAAGCACGCCAAGTGTAACGTCCTAAAAATTAGGATAATTAAGGATTTATCAAAATATACTGAAAATGTACATAAATTTTTTGCGAATTAAATTATATAATAAGTTGGTTGGAGAAATGTAACTAGTGAAAAATAAAAGAGTCGGAGATAGTTAGGGTTATCGGGAAAGAGAAAATGAAAGATCGGTAAAACATAAGCTCCGAGGGAAAAGCCGTCCTAAATCCAAAACCTTATATATATCTCTTAGATCCTCTCTCTCTACACGTCACTTCATTATTAGGGCTGCTCATGGGACTCGGAGATTCCCGACCCGATCCGAGGACTTGTCCCATTAGAACTGGAACCGAAAAAAATCCGTTGATTTTGACTTTTCCCGTCTCGTAATTTTTCTTATGGGACGGTTCTGGATCTTAAGTAATATCCATCCCGAGAACCGTCCCGTCCCGTACCGTTCTGTCCCATTCCGAAGAACCGAAACTAGAACCGAAAAAATAAATATTATTATTTAAAATTATAAAATAATATAAAATGTATATTAAAAATTAAAAAAATACACCTAAACCTAAACACATTGTTTAATAAGTAGCCAATAAAACCATTTTTTAACTTAAATGCTTATGATTTTCTTTGTTTTGCTTTCTATTTCTTCAATGCTTATGATCTTTTCATTACAATATTAAATCGAGTCTTTCCTCTTAGAAAGAGTGGAATTATTCTAGTCACTCTGAGTGGTTGTGGAGACAAGAGACTTCACTGTTACATATTCACATAATGGTGACTTCACTCTTATAGTCTCATACTTTTGGTTTCTTTGAAGAATATTGCAAAAATTTTAATGCTACAAAATTTTCATTCACACGCAGCTATTCTTTAATGTGCATCCTTTGTTTTCCAATTACCTTTTTGCTTAAAGTTTAGAATGGATTTTTAATCCATAGGAATGATAATTATAGTGGACACATCAATTCTGCATTCGATGTAGCTACTAGATCTGTGATTTACTTTTTAATGAATAAGGTTTGATTTTCATATTCATATATAATATTTACCCTTATAATTGAAAATGGATAATGGAGTAATTTTTTTAAGCTAAGGGTGAAAGAATGACCATTTATTTGTTGTTACTCTTATCTGTAACTTTATTTTAGATCTAACTCTATTTTTTTGTTTCATGGAATGAATTTACAAGTCCATAAGGTTGACACTTTTAATAAGAATGTTTTTAATTTCAAGCATTTTCTTTAAAAAATTGAAATAATCTTTTGCACAATAGAATAAACTGTTTTTACACCACATATTAAGAGATTTGAACAACTATTTCTTGCAAAGAACAAGAATTTTTTAAAAAATTCTTCGATATTCGTCTCGTCCTATAACCTCTTTCTTTGTCCCAAAATCCCCGATATCCGTCCCGTCCCATCCCAAAATTTTGGGACGGGATGGGATGAAAATTTTTAACCTATGGGACGAGTCTGGATCTTCAAAAAAGAAATCCCCGAACCATGGGACAGGACTGGAGATTTGCAATCCTCATCTCGTTCCGTCCCGTGAGCACCCCTATTCATTATCTCTCTCCTTCTTACTTCCGTTTAAAAGCTGAGAAAAATCCTAAGAACGTTGTTCTTCGTGAAACCCTAGTGTCGGGAAGCTTCAGAATCGATTGAGGATCGATTTACAATAAGAATTTCATCCATGATTATGAAATCCCATTTTTCAACCTTGAATTTCTTTCGTTTAAGCTCCGATTTGAGCATATAATGACTCGTTGGAAAGCTTAGTATGTGTACTAACCATTAGTAACCATTTTTGGTGTTTAAACTTGTTTTAGGTGGTCAAAATTGACGTTTGAACGTCGGTGGTGAATAATGACGAGATTGGGTTTCTTAACCCTAGGTCTGATTTCGCGTTATGTTGTTTAGGTAAGAGTCTTCGGGCCCTATTGAGGTTATTTGAACTGTCAATTGAATTGGGTAATAATTAATGTGAGAGAATGAAGAACGGGTAGGAAAAATGTTTAGGGTTCGGAGGAAGGAGTGTAGGACGTTGGGTTTAATGATGGTGTGGATGGTAGAAATCGTAAATCGTACTTAAATAATTCTGTTAGAACCATTAAATGTGGTTGGTGAAGAGAAGAGGAAAGAAATTAAGTCTAGGTAGTTGGAAGTGTTATTAAGGAGAGGAAAAGGGAAGGTAGCTAATGAAACCATAAATCACATAACCTAAGAACCTTGTTAAATTATCATTTTGCATAAGCTTAAACATAAATAATTAATGTAAATTTATGAATTTTGTAATAGGAGGTCAGAAATCTGGAGAAGGGAGTCCTAGGTTGGAGCATTAGGAGTTGCTTGCCAGGTAAGCAACATGAATGCAATATTCCTTAGTTGTGTGCTTTGTGTTGCGAAATGTTGAATTGATTGTGCTTAATTTGATTGGTATGTCATATGAGGATTTTGTATGTTTTTATGAAATGGTAATGGAATTTGCATAATGTGTTGTAAATGTTGATTTTGGAAACGGTTGATGATGATTATGTGATGGTTGGGTTTAGATTGGTTGTGACTTGTATGAGTTTGGTTTGTATGTTGATACCTGACTTGTTTTGGTGAAAGACTAAGTGTCTTTTCATGTTATTGATTATGTTAATGGTTGGGGAACTCATGTTGGAAATGATATGATTTAGGAAGAACATTGAGATATGTTTTCATCATAAGAGTATCATCATGTTTCATGCATGTGAACACTTAGTGGAAAGATTAAGTATAAATGGTAGCTCTTTGTGAGCAACATATTTGAGGGAGTGGTTATGGCTCAAGGGAGCATAATTGCTGTAGTATATAAAACATACGTTACCGCGGCACAGTGAGGACTCGATTCACTTTTAAGTGGCGAGCGTGCCAGGCCAATTAAGGGCATTATACAGGCCAAGTTAGGGCGTAAAAAGCTATGGACCATAGTAATTATAACCATATACTCCCGGCCGACGAGGCCCGTTTGCAAACGTCAAAAAGGAAATGGCCAAGTAAGGGTGTAATTTGAAAATAGAGTCTAAACTAGATATATTGCATTGTAATGCATTAGAGGTTATACATTCATAATCATTAAGTTGAATTCAACATGATGACATAATTGATTGCCACGTGCTGAATATGGGATGATGATTTTATTATATTAGTATAATATAGCAGGAATGTATGTGCATATGAATGTTTCTAGGCTTTATGTGATTGTTAGGTGAATCTGAATGGAAGTGGTTCCATGATTGTCATATTTGTGAAAGGAAACATGAATATGTGTGTATATGTAACCATATCTATTTTCTTATTTAAGTCATGAGTGGAAGATGGATTCGTTTTGTCAAGAACTGATTGATGAGATATGATTAAATGGTCATGGATTGAGTGAATGTAATTATATGTGTAGTTTGGTGATTTGTGTTCGTTAAGGATGTGATTTAGAATGTTATATGGTGTTAGGAAAGGTTGAGAAATTTGAATGGTATGTTATGTATGTTTTGTGCAGGTGACCAGAGATCCAAACGTGGTGGCAGCTTAGTACACGCAGTCGCAGTGACCACGCGTACTTCAGCCACTACCACGGGTTTGTGTGTACCTAGACTATGCGTGGTGGTAGTGAGAACGCTCTACCACCACTATGCGTAGTTCAGGCTGATCACGTGTGGATCGCTGGGTTCTGGATTTTGGGAATTGTTATGTTTGGTTATTGTTTGAATGAGATTCCATTGTGTGTCTATTTGCTTTATGGTTACTGGTGTTATGAATTTGACTAAAACATTGTGAATGATGTGGAATGAATGTATTTTAATAATTTTTGTGTGGAATGTAGTCCATTTGGTAAGTGTTGCTTGCTGAGTCTCACGACTCACTACGTTTTATGCCTGCCATGTGGGCAGGAACTTGAGGGGGATCCATTTTGCTACGAGAAGGATAAAGACTGCTTGTTCTGACTCTGACTGCAGAGTTCGAGGAGCTAAGGTGGGCTGTGCACGGGGATTTGTTTTCAATTGAATTAGTGAATATCTTTTTTACGTATGGTTATAATTGAAATTGAATTGAATCGATTCCTTTTCTCTTATAACCAAAAACAATTTGTACCTTGGTTACATTTTGAAAACCATCCTTCTCACGCTTTGTAAAGACATATTTCTATCAATGAATGTATGTTTATTCCGTTTTAAATTTTTATTTATTTATTTCTTTTTATTTTCAAATAATCTGGCGTTCGAATTTGATTATCATTTTAGAAGAAATAACATAATAACATAAGATGATAATTGAATTTGGGTGTCACATCTCTCAAAATTGAGACCCATTTATGATTTTTTGTCTCCTTTTTCTTCTTTCTTTGTTTTCACTCTCTCCACTGGTCCACTCATTCCCTTTGTCTCCTTCTCATCAGCCAATGTCGCTCCCCTTGCTCAGCGGTTGAGGGGAAGAGGTGCTCCTAAAGGTCTGACGATAAGGGGGACGACCGCTCCCTCGCCCCACATAGTTCCATCACTGGTCCCAATAAGCAATCATCTTGTGACCTTAGCCATCCAAATGTCCAAATAGATATCATATAAAGGGGAGATTCCAAGTTTCAAAACTTTGCCAAAGTCCAAATAATGACCCTTGTATCGGTGTATCTGAACTACTACATATTTAATCACAAAAATCATAAAAAATTATTATGTGGGTGTAACAAAATTTTAATTTAGCAAAAATTCAAATTTAATGATTTTAAAGATATGGATGAACACACAATAAATGTATATGATTTAAAAAGACACCTCTATGTATCTAAAGCTACAAGTTCTCTTACCTAGTTCATATAGTTGTGAAACCCCACTTGTCATTTGAAAGTAGCTAAGACATGTCAGTGGTGCCTCATACAAATTGCAATATTGTATAAGAACTTACATAACTATGATAAACCTAATGAATGTATGCATGATTTTCTTAAAATCATGTTTAAATACACATGCCTTGATAAGCACGTCAAGTTATAGTTTATCAATAAAATCGATAAGTTCTGATTCTGAATGGACATACTAAATCATAATATTAGATAAACCAGTTAAGACTTGCACTATGATTTTTTAATTATCTTACTTTTATCATTGTTATATTTATAGTTTTTCTAAGCTTGGCAGAGTCCAATTAAACTAATCTATGTATATCTTGTGTACTGAAGTTGGAAAATTATATTAATGTCCTATATATGATTATAATGAGTACAAATGCCCACATATGTTTCCTTTTTTATGTAAGTATCATAAATCATTTTCATTCTTCTATAAATGCTCAATTTTAGATTTAGAAGAGTGAAAATGCCCATTAATATCCACAATATATCCACAACACATCCACAAATTAATTAATGTGTGGATGCTTTATGGATATGTTGTTAATATCTAGTATTTGTGAAATAAGTTTGAATAGGTGTCATATGGTGGTATAGGTTTTTAAAAGTGTTATTTATGGAAAAGTCAAACTGTAAGGTGACATGTGGTGACCATATCCCTAGATTTTTGGCATAATAGCCCAAATTAGAGTTATTGGCCAAAATCCACATGTACTCCCAAAATATGTCTGTGTATTTCATATTTTTCACTTTATAAAAAATCCACTTGGGCAATGACTGTGAGGTCATGCCTAATAAACTCATGCTGATGTGTCCTATTTATCAATACCATTTTTATTTCAGGTTTGAAAATTAAAGAAAATTATCATTTTGCCCCTGTGTTTGAAACTCAAGGCGTATGATCCTATATGCCCTATTTGTCCTTTGGTAAGTGATAAATGTCATTTTGTACATATGTTGTATAATAGTTTTTATGACATTTATCAGGTTTATTAGACAATTTGGTAACATTTCCACTTAATTTCCGTGGTTTTTACGTCTTCAGGTCATTTGTGGAGTTTTAATCTTAAAAGGAAAAAATTTGGGTCGAAACAGAGCGAAACAATGGGAGAAGCGCGAAAAGTGGAGTGCAAATAGTTTGCAAAATGACCTTCGCAAACTGTTTGCCAAATCGTTTAATTTCTAGAAGTTCTAGAGCTTTTAAATGGTCAGCAAAACAGTTTGCTCCAAACCGTTCCTTAAAATGTTCACATCCACTGTAGATCCAGAAGGAATTAAACGATATGCAGAACTGTTTAACCCAAATCATTCTTCAAATTGTTCACTTTAACAATAGAAACAGAAGCTTTTAAATGGTCTGTGGAACGATTTAGTCAAACCGTTCCACAGACTGTTCCACCTGAAAAATTTGCACTGGACATTAGTAAACGACCTTTAAAACGGTTTACTCAGCCCATTTCGCAAGCCATTCACGACTTACTGTTCATTTTTTACAGTTTTCATATAAATGCTTTCTTTTGAAATCAGAAAAAAAGGAGATCAACGGCCAGAGGAAAGAAGCTTGAACCCTAATGCCAGTGCTAGATAATCACATATTTGAGTAGGGAAAACACCACCCAAGGAGATTTCTACTATAGATCTTAGATTTTTCAACCATTGTAAGCAACTTTATAGATTTAGTGATTATGACATTGTGTTATTTTTGCTTCGTTGTTGGTTTAGTTGCATTATGAACTAAACCTTTATGAATATCTAGATTAGATGAGTCTTCTGATGGATTATATGTTATGGCTTGATTGTTTAACTCATTTTTAATGAGATTTATTGAGATTTAGATTTTTTAATGGTAATGTGTTTCCTTTGGGTGTAGATTGACTTTGTATTGATTGATTAAGAAATTTTTGTGTGAATTAGGTCTCATATAGCTAAAAGGAGTTGTCTATTATTTTAGGGATAGAATTGCAGAACTCTTCTATATTAGTGAGAAGCTAATAGTGAAATGTACTAAACAATAATGTTGAATTAGGATTTTAGTTTAAAAGAGCTTTTGACTAATCAACTTAATCTTAGATGTTAATTTAATTGAGAAATACTTTAACGTATAATAGAAATTTCTGCAGTCCAAGGGTCCTTGACTCAATGGTAACAAATCATGAAATAACAACAATTAAATAAGAAAAGTTTTTAAAATATACGTAATTAATATGGTAATTATATTAGGATGTTTTACCCCACCATTCTTTAGAGCAAAAAAATCTGGAAATGTTGTCTTTGCACAAACACCAGTAGAGGAACTCTGTCACTCTCCATTATGTCACCCTAAGGTTGTTGACGGGAAAGATTGCATTTCCTTCTAAGTAAGTCCCAGTCACTTTCATTATGTATTCGACCGGAGGCCAAAGCTTAATTAGTCGTTCCCCTTGTAGGATTCTCAAAACAATGGATTAGAAGTAACTTCTTTGAATCTTTTGAATGGTTGAAGGTATGTGCATTGGTGAGTTTGAATTGGTTGGAATTGTGTTACTTCCTTGTAGGCATTACTTACTTTGCTTAGTCTTTTCCATAGATTCTGAGTCGGCTTCAATGGATTTCCCTACTTTTCTCTTTATAGATCACTTCCGCTCTAAGAACTTTGGAAACATGATGATCCTTAGACTACTGCTCCTTCATTTCAAGATTGATAAGAGCAACTACTTCCAATCCTTTTGCTTCATTATTTATTTTATCCATCAAAAGAAAAAGACAACCCATCCTTGGGAA
>CANYCX012794887.1:0-10155 GCA_948193385.1 Breynia disticha f. nivosa
GAAAATCTGAAAATCACATAGAAACAAATCGAACAAAAGGAAGCGAGGGAGAAAGAGAGGCGACGACGCAGCTTGGCCCGTTCGACAGAGAGAAAAGAGTGCGGTGGAGAAGAGGAAAAAAGAGAGAGCATCGCAGCGGAGCGATGAGAGAAGGAAGGAGACGCGACGGTGGGAGTGGCGTGGCGGTGAGAAGCGACGGACGGTGGCTGAGAGAGAGGAGGTGAAGGGAGAGAGATCAACGTGAGAGAGGGAGGAGAGAAGGAGGAGTGACGACTGGAGGAAAAAATTGAGAAGAGGAATAGAAAATTATGGTACTAAAATACCCTTCTAATATTTAAAAAAAAAGAATTATGTATAAATATAATAAATAAAGTTATAAGTGTGCATTTTTGCAAAACAAACATACATTACATGCATTTTACAAAACCAAAAGTGAAAAAAGGTATTTGTTAAAATACACAAATTAAAAAGGGCACCCCACGCGTAGTATATTCCAAATTGGTTTGACTGCCTATCAAACTTAAATTTTTATTTTTATTTATTTTTTTTATTTTGATTTAAAAAGAAAACTTAAATTTTTATTTCAATGTATTTTATTTATCTCTTTATTTAAAAAAATAGGTTGATAGTCTCTTTATTTTATAAAACTAGACTTACGACCAGCGCAATTCACGGTACAATAACATAATGTCGAGAAAATTATTATGTAAAGTTTTATTGAAATCATTTTTTACTTTAACATTTGAATTATTTGTGGGTTTAGTCACTAAGTAATTCTAACTCAATAGATTCGAAAAAAATATATTTACACAGTATTAGAAAAAACAAGTATGTAGTTGAAGCACCAATTTAGTTTTTTGAAAAAATATATCACTACCAATATAAACAAATCCAATCAGATATTAAATTTATTTAAATATAGAATATTTGCTAAATTTCTAATAACAATTCAACATTTAATTTTTCAAAAATGCATTGTATAAGACAAAAAATAATATTTTTAATTATTAATAAATAAAAAAATATAAAATAAGCTGAATGATAAAAAAAATATTTACATTCAATATGGTTGTCTAGAGTAAATTTTCAAATATTTCTCTATAAACAACATTTTTGTTTTGGTATAATTATTGTCATCTTTATCACAAATAAGGACCGTAAGTCTCATTTAGCTCTTAACTCTTAAAACTGTAAAATATAGTCGACCACAACAAAATACTTGCTGTGACAAATATAATCCAACTTGAGATAAAGATTGTCCTCGACTCTTATCAATAATCATAGCAATGAAAACTATCAAAGAAAATCTCTTCTTTCAAATTTGAATTACAATTTGATGTCTGATATTTTTAAAATAAGTCATGAAATTAATACCTTATGTCCAACATTATTACTAATACACAGAAACGGTAGCTAACACCAAGCTCGCTAGGCAAGTGTACCTATCGAATAGTAGTATAGAAACTGGAGTATCGAGTGTCGATCCCATAGAGATGGACAAGTAGTAATACTATCAATTTGAGCTATTATCTAATCTAACAAAATTGATCTTTGTAATTAGAACTGTAAACTAGAAATGGTAGTTAAAATTGAAATTAACAATACAAGAAAGATGAAAATTACGCAAGATAATTTGGTAAATTTGAATAGGAATAGGTAGATACATAGACTCGACTCCTCCTAAGACTTCATATATGCATGACTTAATTGTTATTGAGTATTAATGAGTATTGGACCTTGGGAATGTCTATTTTATATTAAAGTATCTCTTGATTAAATTAACAACTAAGATTATGTTGATTAGCCAAAATATCGTTTAAACTAAAACCCCTAATCCTACATTACCATTCCATACATTCCTCTATTGGTTTTATACTAATACAGAAGAGTTCTGTAATTCTAGCTCTAGAACTATAGAAAAATCCTTCCAACCACGCAAGACCTAATTCATATGACAATTTCTGAAGATGAAGTCAAAAACCTAACTCAAAGGCAAACATTTAATGACAACATGGTTGAATCTCAGTAAATCTCATTAAAACAATAACCAATCAATATCATAACACATAATCCATCATAGGATTTGTCTCATCTAGATATCCATGTGAAATTAGTTTATTCTATGGCTAAGACAACAACAAAAGCAAACAGAATTCAATAGAACATGAAAATAACCCATGGAATGTCTTACAAGAGTTAACAATTCTACGGTCTATATTAGAAATCTCTTCGTGTGGTGGTTTCTGGGCTCAAATATCTACGTTATCTTGTTGTAATCGGCTCCTTGCTGTGTTGACGACTCCCAGTTCTAAGCCCTCTTTTAATTCTTCAGGTGAAGCGGTTTGGGAAATGGCCTGGCGAGGCTATTCCTCAAACCTTTTTTATCCTCGTAAAACCTTCTGTTTGTCGAGTAGTTTCAAATGGTTTGGGAAACGATTTGGGGTAAACCATTTCGTAACCTGTTTTGTCTCTTGAAACGCTTTTGTAACTTTGGTAAAATGGAATGGTTTGGAAAACGGTCTGGGTTGCCCATTTTGAAAACCATTTGCTCTCCTCTTCTCGCGTTTTTCTCATTGTTTCGCTCCATTTCGATCCAAGTTACGCCTTTTTGCACGTAAAGTTCCCTGATTGACCTGAAGACATAAAAATGATAAAAATGATGCAGAATACTATTGACTTGGCTGAAAACCTGATAAATGTCATGAAAACAGATATGAAATATAAGTGCAAAATGACATTTATCAAACTTCACCACACTTAAGCCTTTCCTTGTCCTCAAGCAAATAGTAAAAATATAAGACAAGCTCAGTTCACCTAGCATCATAAGTTTCTATATGGTCTCAAATATAGCCGAGGAACATAAGTTCAAAAATAACACATAACTAACAATGTGTAAAATACAAAAACTAATAGGTTGACCACTCAACAAACACACAATTGCAACTTAGAGAAGATCCCGTATGTGTTTAAACCAAATTTAGAAGAGTTTCAAAACTTATCATACCACTGTTACCAAGCAATACGACTATGACTGTAATGTAAATATAATGCATTAATCTCGAGATATGAATAATTAAGAACAAATATGATCAAAGATTTTGAAGTTTTTTTTAACTGTTGTTATCGAGTGCATTTTACGCTCCATCTCGATCGTTTTCCCACTTGCTCGATTGCTATAACTCATTTTCTCTTCACAAAATTCTCTTTGTTTTTCAGTTTCCACTATCACAAACGAATTTCCTTTTTATGCGAAGACCACCCACTTTTGGTGGTTGCCCCCGGTTACTCAAGAAACGTCGTGATAGAGGTGTTTTGCATACTCATGTCTTACTTACCATACAGAGGAGTAGAGCTTTACCTTTACTTTCAACTTTACTTTCATTATTACTTATCGAGTTTAGGTTCAATCGAGTAAGGGCACATTTTCAAAGTACTAAAGCAGTAATCACTTTCAGTTAGCCACAAATTTTCACAAGACAATAAAGTAATGTTGATTGTGAACAGTTGCAAGATAAGAGTAAAAACTCACCCAAAAATGGTTTAGCATGCTCAAAGTTGGGACTACTAAGAATGAAAAAATACAGAGTTATTTGATCAAACAGTAACATTTCTTTCTAAAGGACACCAAAAATTATGACGTGATTAAAAATAATGCACTCGACTACAAAGAATCATCATTGGCCAAATATTTAATTGCTAGGTGTTCCATTAAGGTTTACACATTTTTTATTTTAATGAACCCCCTTACCACACTTTAGAGCAAAACATTATCCCTGATGTTAAAGAGAGGAATAAGATAAATGAGAATAAAAATGAAAAATTGTGGAAAACTTCACTGAAAGAGAGTATAAGGGAAGCCACAAAGAGAAACTAGAAGACTATAGAAGGTCATCTCTTGAAGCAAAAAGAAAAAATGGAAAAAAGGAAGAAAATAGAAAGACACATTAAACAAAAATATATAAATACTGTTAAGTATAATGAGATAAAAAGAAAATCCGTAAAAAAAGAAAAAGAACTAAACACAAGAAACATAAAAACAATAGTTCTGAACGACATGAAAATAACTAAAACAAGATACAAGAAGATCAAAGTCAGAGTGAGGGGGATCTCAACACCCTTAGTAATCAACATCATCCACGCTGTCATGCTCATCTGACTGTAATGGTGATGACTGATAGTACTGGGGATATGGGTGGTAGTATTGCTGATATAGTGGCAGTGACTGGTAGGATGGCAGTTAGATGTTCATATGCTGGAACATATGATGAACCTGATGCTCTAGTGCATAAATGTTGCCACTGTGGGCCATCTGCTCTCTATAAATTGCCTCCTGCTGCTGGATCTGTTGCTGAAGTTTCAGGATCTGGTCAAGCTGTGAAGGCAGAACAGACTGTAGCGGTGGTGGCAGAGCCTTTGGTGCCATCCCTCGGTCGCTTATCCCTCCTCTGCAGCTAGAGGAGCATCATCCTCAGCAGCACCTCGCAACCTGTATCTCAGACCCTTTACAGTCCACACTATGATGATCATCCGCATGTGAGATAGCACTGTTGTGTCTAAGTACTCTGCCTCTATTGTTGCATTCATCAATAAAAGGGCATCAAACCATTCTAGACCCATAATAGTTAGGTAACATAGTGATAGATAAATATGGCTATAGTCCTCAGCCTAGAGGCCTGGTCCATGATGGATCTGGCCGTTAAGTGTCCCAAATGGATCGAGTATCTGTGATGCATGTTGTACAGGAAAAGAAGGTCTTGAGTGGTTATATTACCCATATTCTCCTTTTGTGGGTACATAGTAGATGCGATGATGAGGCTGAGGTATCTTAGAGGGTGGGATCGAATCCGAGAGGCCTTGGACCTACTCTGGTCAAAGTCGGTGCGACTAGTTAATTCCTTCTAGTAAGTAGCAATGTTAATCCCCTATGGGAACTGATGGGGTAGAGCCTCATATACATCCTATGATATATATACTTTGGATCGTACAATTCCATCAAAGAGGATAAGTTGTATAACGTCAGCCAATACCCCCACCGCCTGCCCTAAACTTCACAAAGATCGGGTCGTCAACCACCTCATTGTCAATCTCAAACTTGGAGAACACCAGAAACTACAGCTTCAACTCCTTGTAGGCAGTGTTGTCGATCGTGAAGAAGCACTCCTACCCCATAATTGATGAGCTCCATCGCATCGTGGTAGAGACCCAACTGATGTAGTGTGTCCTCGTGGGACAAACAGATGAGAGCAAAGGGCTATTCTATCATATTAGTCAGTTGCTGCTATTAGTCATACATCTCTAGGAACTGCAACATGCTCGTCAACCTTTGACGATCGTCTGGTCCACATGTGCACTTCCTAATGGGTTGCTTTTGGTGAGAGGATCGTTCACCTTACATCTACATTCAAACAAAAGAGAAGGCAAAGGAAAGATACAACAATAAGTTAGTACACAACAACCAATGAAAAATCTAAATAAGAAATCCACTTAAATAAATCGATAATTGTTTGCCGTATTATAACCCAATTCCATTTCAAAATGAAAAGAACCAGCATTCACCTATCCAGCCCCTAAACATGGTTCACCACATATAATTCACAGAGTTTCCTAAGATGAGCATGTAAAAGGCATATAATTATCCGCATTTATACATTTTTTGCACTCAAAATACCTAATAATAACCACAAAGTCGATTAGGGTTAACAAAAATCTCAAATAAACGATCACAATATGCAACTTAGCCCTAAAAATTTTAGGATCAACTAAAAATCATACACCTAGAGCATGCTCAAGCACAATTATACTTCAAATCACCACTCAGATATAAGAAACACAAAGAAAATCAAGCAAAAACCCAAGAAAATTTGGCAAAGACCAATTTCATCCACAAAAATAACAAGAAATGGAAGATAACCATATATAATCATGAAAACATACATTATTTAACCCATATAACCCAAATGAAACCAAAATGGAAGGAAAAATCATGTTCCCACACAAAATAAAGCTTGGAATAAAGAGAGGAATGTGAAAAGTAAAGGGAAATGAAGTTCAAACCTTGATTTAAGAAGGAAAATGGTCGAAAAATGGGTGCGAATGGGCAAAATGACATGAGGAACAGTTGTTTAGGGTTTTGAAAAGATTAGAATGAGTGAAAATTAGTTTTGGTCTTTTAAAGTAGTCTATGTGGGTTAAAATGATTTGCAAAACAATCTGTTCAGACCATTTTCCAAACTATTTTGGTTTTAAAAACTGTGTACTGTGATATGACTCGAACAGTCATCGAAATGGCCTGGTAAACTCATTTGCCAAACTGTTTGGGTTTTTAAATGATGTTCTGACTTATCAACTAGAACAGTTTTTAAAATTGTTTGGTGAGGCCGTTTCATAGACCATTGGCCCTCTTTTTTATATATTTTTAAAGGGAAATAAAGAATGGGATTTAAAGGCCATTTTTATAAAATGTTTATGTGAAAATGGTTTGGAAATGGTTTAGTCAAACCATTTCATTCACTTAAGCAAATAGAAGTTGCAAACGGGGCTAAGAAATGGTTTACCCAAAATCGTTTATCAAACTCTTTGGCGCTTCTAGGTTGTCAGTGTGTTCAAAATGGGAGTTAAAACGGTTTGGGTAGCCCATTTTGTAGATAGTTTGGCACTCCTACTGATAGGACCAAATATGCACATTTATTCCACTTATTTCTAGTTGATTTTCATGTCATTTTAGTAGATAAACCATGTGATTTTATAAGCTTATGTTCGTTTTTCTTTTATCTAGGCGCGATTAAGGAATGTGAAGATTTTGCCATGATTGGATGGAAAAAGAAGACACATCGAGCGGGGCCATTTTAAAGACATAAACACATGAGTCACGAGTTTGAATCGGAGCTTAATTCATTGGCCAAATTTGACAATTTGATCATGTCAAGGAAGGCCAAGAAGTGTGGTGCAAATGATATGTGTTTTGAGCTCTAAAAAGATGAAATTTTGGGGCAACTATGTAGTCACGTTCGTGGATTGCAAGCATCACGTTTGAAGGATGATTAATGGCATTTGTGACTCTTAAATCAAGGCTAAAATTGATGGTAAAAAAATGAGTCATGTTCATGACTCACTTGGATCATGAATGCATGACTCAAATAGACTCCAATAGACTCAAACAGACTCATTTGCTTGGCTTGCAATTTTGGGCAGAAAACAAGTCATGAACGTGATTCAATTTACCATGAATGTGACTCTCATTCCATGAAGCAAATATGTGTCCAGAAGGCGAGTCACGAATGTGACTCACCATGATCACGAATGCAGGACACAAATAGATAGAAACAGACTCAAACGTGACTTGATTTTTTGGCTTGCAAATTTTGGGCAGAACACGAGTCACGAACGTGACTCACATTCTGAAAGCTAAAATGGAGGCAGAAAAGGAGTCACGAACGTGACTCATTTGAGCCACGAATGAAGGGCTACTGATGGCAAACGTGATTCATAAAAATGGTCCAAAATTGTCCTTGTTTTGAGTGGATTAAGTGGACACTTCCAAGGGGCTGAAGAGAGGCTTATAAATAGGGTTTGTTGAGGTCATTTGAAGGGTCTTTGGCCACCCTTTTGTTGGAGGTTTTTGGAGGCTTTGGAGCAAGGTTTAGCTTTCTTTTTCATCCTCTTTTCTTTCATTTTTATTTTTCTTTTGTTAGATTTTTACCTAGCCATGTTAGGCTAGGTTTTTATGGGTTTTTCTTGGATGTAAATAGATGATTATGCTTGGTTTACTTGATGGATATCTTGAGGTTTTATTGTTAAATGGTCTATCATCATGAATGAGTGGTAGTGTGAACATTTTGCAATTGATTGCTTGTAATGTACATATTGCTATTTCGATAGAAAAAGCGAGAATGCTAGTTTAGGACATTTGATTGCAAATTGTTTTACCATTCAATTTTTGTGCATGAATGATTTATCTTTTCAAGAATGATTGTCTATTTGATTGAACTTAATGAATGAATGGCTTAATGGGCAAATCTAGTTAATTGTTGTTAGCGGCCCTATGCTGGAATTGCGAAAGCCGATGTGTCAAAAAATACCTAGTAGTAACATTCTAGGATTATATATTCATAGATATCAATTAATTGATTGCACTTTAGGAACAATTAATTGCATTTGCTTGTTAATTATTCGTTGCTAGTAATCCTATTTCGGAGTTGCGAAAGCCTACGTTTATGAAGGCTAAATTAAATAGAGTTGGGGCTTGTTTGGATAGAAATATACCAAATGACCTTGATGTGTTCAATGAAATGCCTAAGTGACTATTGCCTTGCTTACTTTAGTGTATCACAAGAGTAGAACATTTGCTAGGTTTAAGGACGCAATTTTGAGCTCCCGAAAGGGACTCTTAATTGACAATAGTGCGAGCATACCATCATTAACCTCAAGTCATTACGTAACCAAGTGTATTCTCTATTTAAATTTAGGAAAACTCACATTTTAGTCCATTGTTGAGTCTTTATTTTAGTGTTTGTTTTTACATTTCCTTGTTCAAATCAAAAACTCCAAATTCCAATTCATGTTTATTGCTTTCCTTTATTTTATTGCTAGCACCAAATCAATTTAAATACAACGTTCCTCGAGAGATTTGATCCCAGGAGGCATACTTCTGTGGTAAAACTACACTGATCTAGTGCGCTTGCCAGACACCGGTCACTTACATTGACTCCACAGTGCAGTTGTCAGGAAATGTACCTCGTTAAGCCCCAAACATTAATCCCTGAATGAAAAACAAAACAAACCAAACAAAACAAAAACACACCAAATAAAGACATAATAAAAACCTTGGGTTGTCTCTCAAGACATGTTTGTTTAGTGTCCTGAGCCTAATGGATACCTCTAAACTGCGCTGGCATCTAGAGGGGTGACTGAAATTTTCCACTGAAGTCAGTGGTCGTGTGTACAAAACATCTCCAAGAAGTATGCCCTGTGCTAATCTTATAGAATAAACAAAATTATTAAGGGTAAAGCTGGTTCCAAAGATACACTATCTACATGAATCGCTGTGAGGTTCAGCTCTAGATTCAGTGGATCCCCAAGTGGCGTCTTTGATCTTTATACTCCTCTTTTATCACTTCCTTAAACTGACAGGCATCGTTCTATAGTGTCAAGGACTTTGGGCGGTGCAACTGGTATGTCAAGTGGAGGGTCATTCGGTATAAGACAGCTTTCCAGAGGACATGCTGATGGGAATTCCTGTTGACAAGAAGCCAAGGCAGAATCAAATGATCCAGTATCAATACAGTGAGTGTCTTATACAGGCTATTCGTGCAACGAATCAAAGATTGAAAAGGTGTAAGATATCAAACAGCACACAGCTATCAACCACACAGGTTTATCTAACTCATCTGGTTTAATACGATCTCAGTATAGCACACAACATTGCAATAAACTAGCACACACCCTCAGTAAGATCACATAGATCAATACGAACCACACAGGTAATCGTATCCATACAGGATGATTTGTATATCATCCAGATGTAAATGTAAATGTATGAAATGAAATGAGAATGCATATTCACACAGAATGCCCCGGGTTTATCTATCATAGCACACAGCAGTGGAATTTCTCTATCGCACACAGCAGAGGTATGAGATATAGTATGAGCACACAGCTCTGAGCAAAGCTCGTAAATACGGACCATAGCACGCAGCAAGTCCAGGATAACATACAGTAATCTTCTATCCACACAAGAATCATATTTGCTGCACAGGCTCGTGTCACACAGATGTTTATGTCATATATGAATATATTTGTATGAATGACATTCGTACCGGCACACAGCAGTCGAATGACATTCATTCCGCGCAAAGCAAAGTACATAGCATAGCATACAACAAAGCACACAGCACAGCACATAGCTCAGCACAATCTCAGTTCACACAGAGCAAATGAAACGATACCACACAGGTATTCGATCAATATATCCAATCAAGTATACAACATAAATAACCAATCCATTTCAATCAAATCATACCATTTCCATTAACATAACTCTACAACAAACATATGAACCAAACATCTCATTATAGGCATTTCTACTTAAATAGAATCAGCCTAAAACATAATTACGAATCCATATGTAAGCGTAAGAACACTTACCTCGAAATCAAG
>CANYCX012794894.1:0-17197 GCA_948193385.1 Breynia disticha f. nivosa
TAAGCACACTTTCAAAGTCATGTTGCAATTTTAAGTAAGCATCATGCATATCATTCTCAAGTAAATCATCCTGACTCAAGTCATTTAGGAAAGTATAAGATACCTCATCCTCATCATCACTAGAGTGATAGCTTTTAGCTATAAGATCCAAGTTAGTTTCTTCATGTCCAAGCTGTTTCTTCTCATCATCACTCCAACTAGCAATGAAGGATTCCTTCTTCTTTCCCTTGTCAAATCTCTCATTGAATTATTGTCTTAAGGATGCTCCAACTTTGCATTCCTTTGTATAATGCCCCTTCTTGCCACATTTGAATTGACTATCCTCATTGATTGCATTTCTTTTATCTTCTCCTCCACTTTTTCTCTTTTCATTGTTGAAGTTTCTTCTTCTATTTCATCCTCTTAGCTATTTTGTTCTAGAGTTGATTAAGTTCTTGAATTTCCTCAAGTTTCTTGCATGTAAAGCCATTTCTTCATCTTCCTCTTCTTCCTTTTGTAAATCATCATCAGTGTCTTTATATATTGAGGAAGGGTAGCCTTCGTTGCTATTTTCTTTTCCTTAGGTTTTGCTCTTCCATCTCTAGTCTTCAATATGATCTCACAGTTGATCGAGGATCCAACCAAAGCATTAAAACCCAATGTATTAAGATCCTTTGAATCCATAATTGCGGTGACTTATGAATTTCCATTCTCTTAGGAGTGATATAAGAATCTTCTTCACTTGTTCACTATCAGTCATAGTCTTTCCCAAGCTGCTTAACCCATTCATAATCTCTCTAAAGCGATCAAACATGTTGTTGATCGATTCATCTTCTTTCATGGTAATCATATCATAATCATATCGTAACATATTAATCTTGTTCTCTCTCACTTGGTTGGTTTCCTTTATAGGTGACCTCTTAACCTATCCCACATGTCTTTTGCACTTGTGTAAGAGCCCATGCAATATTTTTCTTCAATGGATAGTGCACAAATAATGAACTTTATGGCCTTAGCATTGATGTAGACTTTGTCCTAATCTTCATCTCTATATTCAAGTTAATTCTTTAACTCTCCATTGACATTCCTTAGAATATAGAGACCATGGATAATGACTTTCAAATACTTAATAACTTCATACATGATGTGTATCTTCATATGATTCTTCCAAAAAGAGTAGTTTGTGCCATTAAAGAATGGAGGATAGTTTGGATTGTCTTCAAAATCATCGAAGTGTGCTTATACCATTCTAAGATCTTTTACTCAAGGATGTCAAGCCTGTTGCAGTGAGCACCTTCCTCTAATACCAATTGTAGAGTCCAAATAACCTCTAAAAAGGGAGTGGATTGAATAGAGGTTATAGGAATGACTGATTTTCTAACTTTTAATGAAAATGAAGAACAACAAGCAATTTAGAGTGGTTTGGCGAAAACACCTAGTCTACTACCTAAGGTCTCACTTAGGATTTTCTTAATGATCCACTAACCTTTTTCTTTTTTCACTTGAATTTTAGCTCAAGAACCTTACAAACAATTTGATTTCTAGCTTAAATCCTATCTCTTAGTCTAAACTAATTCAAGTTAGAAGGTTATTCCAGGTTGAAATACGATAACACAAGAAAATGGTTACAAGAATGTTATAAGACTAGTATGAATGCTTTGGAATGCTTTTATTAGTCTCTCTCTTCAGTTGCCAACACTATTTATAAGATGTTTTGAGTTTTTTCCAGTTGATCTTTAATGTGGACCTCTTCAAGTAGCTTTTTAAAGTCAACTTCTATCCACTGCCAGTGTAATATCCTCATTCTAACATTTTATAAGCAATACGTAATTTAAATGATTAATTAAATGAAATTAAAAATGAATAAAAATACTCAATTGAAATATTGATGCAAGTGGACTTTAGAAGGAAAAGGGCATGCTAAAAGTAAAGGAAAGGGCGTGCTAAAATTTGTGGAATGGCACGGGGTGTGCTATGAGCACAAGGCGTGCCAAATTGGTGGAGTGATCCGTGCTCTTGGCACAAGACGTGCCAAAATGGATAAGGGTCGTGCTTAGCGAAGGAGTTTGATCTGACATATTTATAGCCGAAAATTAAATCAAGAATTGGAAAATTGGCACGAGTTGTGCCAATCTAGCATGAGACGTGCCACTACTCAAGTTTTGCATATAAATAGGGCTGTTGGACAGCAAAAAATAGGAAGGAACAATAGAGAAAAATAGAGAAAGAGAAAATAAAAGCGTGTTCAGAGCAATGAGAGATAGTGAGATTCTATGAGAGCTTTTAGTAGGAGGAAAATAAGGAGGCACGACTATAAATGAGGGCTCGATATTTTGGAGGTTTTTATACGGTTAAATAGATTAACAGGTGAGTGATCCAAACTCACATTTAAATACAGTTCAAATGTTATATTGCTTAACATTTTTATATATCGTTCGTAGATTTTAGGTTATATTCCCGTGAATAATTACGAACATAAGAAATAAACATAGGCATATGATTCCATAGTCATATGAGGAATCACACTGTTACATTATACTATAATCACTTTGAATTACATAGTCATATAAAATCACAGTCTCATGCTTACACAGACATATGACACACAAGATAGTGGTGGTGACACAGTTAGAGGCAGTGATAGGTGACAGTGGTGATTAGAGATGGAAGTATAATGGGGACGAAGATAAATGAAGACAAAAGAAAAATGGAGACACATGTATAGTTAGTCATAGTATAGCATAGTATGGTGTAGTATTGGAGACGAATGTATTAACATAGTATAACATAGCATAACACAATATATATAACATAGTACAATTTACATTATAATACAAAATACAGACAATTATACATATTCTAAGATATACGCGTCCACACGTATATAACCAAAGTTAAAGAAATAAGTAACAATAAAAGAAGAAAAGTTAATTATAGATGATTACTCACTGAGCCTATAACTCATGCAACTGCAATTTTGTTTCAGGAATCTAAAGAAAAGTACTGAAGGTGTGCAGCTGTGTCTTCTCTCTGATGGGTTTATGGTAGCTATATGGATATATATTTTTTCATGATATTTGTATATGATAGTTGTATATTTATTTATAATGTTCTATGTATGAGTACTTTTGGTATATTAATATTTATATATGATATTTGGCTTGTGGTCCTCCAAACTAGACGTCATTATTTTCTTCTGATTTTTCCAGCACACTAGTCGACTGGTGTATATACAATTCGACTGGTTTCTTGTAATTTTCCAACTAGAAAACTATGTTTATTAAGTTCACAAGGTTTTCTAGCATAACAAAACTTAGAGAAGATTTTCATTGTTCACCTCCATTGGTCTAATAAGTAACTTAATAAAATTAACTTAATAAAAGTTTTTTCAAAATGGAAGGAACCAACCATAAGACATACACCCGCATATTCCCCCTCCTAAGAAACTTTCACAACAACCCCCACACCTTTCTCCAAGTCTATTTAACCTAATTTTACCACTCTAAAATAAAAACCCTACCATAAAATGATTCAAAGATTGTCTTGATAAAGTATCTAACTTTATATGAGTTGGTTAGGGGATGAATGAGAAAACAATTCAAAAGGCATGAGATTTTTTTGTTGTACATTTTAATTAAGTAAATATGTGTAAGATGATAGTTAGGAAATGGGTTTAGGGTTTATGTGAGAGTAAAAGGAAAAATGTGAGGCTTATATGAAGAGAGGGGGTTCAGAGAGAATGTGGTGAGTTAAAAAATAAAAAATGATTGGGTTATGTTAGAGGTAGCTAAGGAAACCTAAAAATTAGGAACTTAAGATGAAAATGAAGAGAGGAAAGGAATGAATTGTGTAAGTAGGATTTTGGCATAAAAGAGGAGACTTTACGAAGGAGGAATCATGTTTGAACATTAAAGAGCTTGTAGGATTATGTAAAAATGATTTAGGAAGTTAAAGGGGCAAACTTTACATTTAAAAAGATAAAAATGAAAAACTTTAGTGTGCTTGAATGGTTATGAACGAAAATGTTAATGTTTTAGGAGTGGGTGATGACATAGAGTTAGAACAATTGGGACATACTTAGCTCGGACTTATGAGGTAAGTGTATATCTCATCACGTACCTATCCATATCTCATGACATACCTATCCATCAATTGCCTTTGTATGATTAACTATACTTGGATATGTGAGTGTATGTGCAAAATTATGTTGTATGCTAGGTAATATTAGTATGTATTGTTCATGATTTATGTCTATGCTAATTGAACACGAGGAAATTTTTATTTTAAGTGTTGTTATTTCACTTGATGAATAAAGATATGGATACAGTGACTTGTATGTATGACATATGATTTTGTGTATATGGTTGGAGTCCAAAAGTGCTATTTAATGAAAATGTGGTTTATGTTTAAGTTTGATATTATCTTGTATTAGAAATGAGGTGAACTGTATGAGTTGAGTATTATGGATGTTGATTCAGATGCATGGTGTGACTTGCGTATTGATTATGATGCTTTGTGTGTGTATGTGTGTATACAATGTGTAATATGTGTATGATATGACGTGCATGTTTGATGTGTTTAAACTATGACCAATAAGTGTGATACTCAATTTTATATTTATGGAAAAATGGAAACTGAATATTCTTATCAATGATCATGAATTCACCTTGTGACGTATGCGTGTTCGCTTGTGTTTTCATGAATTACATTCACTATCATAACATCATGATACATATTGTATTAGCGATGTCGATGGACATAGGGAAATTTATAAACTGGGCATCGATGGGTGTAGATAAATAATTTGGGTGCCAAGTGGTGCAAATATATAAATTGGGTGCCAATAGGTGAGAATCAATTAATTGGGCTCTAATGGGTGTACATAAATAATTTGGGGTGCTATTGGGTGCAGATAAATAAACTGCGTGCCAATGGGTGCAGATAAATAAATTAGGTGCCAATAAGTGCAAATAAATAAATTGGGTGCCAATAGATGCAAATGAATAAATTGGGAACCAATAGGTGCGAATTAATTACTTGGGCACCAATGATTGCAAGTAAAGAAAATGGGAAGCGAATAGGTGTAAATGAAATGACTGGATGTCGATGGGTGAAAATTTGAATGATTGATTATAACGTTAAATTAAGATCAACAAAGGGTGCAAAAGATAATGGAATTCATTACATCATGTCATCTCTTATTTCAAATATTATGGAAAATATGGAATATCCATGTTAGTATTCTGCGTATGAAAGTGAATGCAAAATTTGTGAATTTTCAAGTGTATAAGTGTGTATGTATGTATGGTTATATAAGATGTTTGCTAAGATTCAATGAGTGTATCATGGATTATGATTCAATTAGAGAAATAATGTGCAATGTGTTGATAAATTTTTGGATTAAGTGGTGTGTGAGAGATTTAAATTGTAAGGCCTAAACATGTGTTATATACGTTTGATAGAAATTTGATGTAGGTGAGCCTGACATTATAATGTATTATGTGTGATATGCGTGTTTTAAAGGAAAAATGTAATGAATAATAAGTGTGTGGAGTTATAGTCTTTTTTTTTGTTAAGTTGTGTAACTTATGACTTATATGGACTTCCAGCACTTTGTAACATATGCTATCCATAATAATGGGGCTTATCAACCTCCATAATGTGGTTGGCTCTTGTGTGTAAAATAACGTACGTTGCAGGTATGATTAGAGTACATTACTCTGGGTTTCTTAGTAATGCACGTTAACATCAAAACTAATGTAAGTTACCTTCACTATTTTTTCAGAATGTAAGTAAATAAACTAGAATCAAAAGGTACAGGAACTATGATCAACTATGTGGGCATAATTGTTAAAGAATTAGGAATTATATATTGCATTAACTAAGAAAAGGATAAGTATTTAAATAAATAATGGTGCACTAAATTAAACAATGAGTGTACTAGGCTTTATGTGGTTAAGTAAGTGATAAGGGATGTATATTCTTACTGAATTTAATACTCACTTATGTTTTGTATGCATGTTTATTTAAATAGATTAGAGAGATGGTCATGTAGATTATTATGCTACGCTTTGATGCTACGGGGGACTACTCATGACAAGGTAAATGATCCATATAGTTTGCATATATGGTGGTGTTTCAAACTCTTAAATTGATTTTAGGTATTGAGAAAAAATTCTGTAAACCATATTTTGAAAACTATCCTTTCGCCTTTTTTTTAATTTCAAATCGTGATTTCATATATATATATATATATATATATATATATATATATATTGCCGCATTATATTGGGGCAATTGGTGCTTTAATTATTTCTAAGTTTAAGTGTGAGCCATATTTTAATTGCAAAAATTTATACTGGGAATTAAAAAAGGTTTTAATTGGAAATAAAAAGTAAAAATAAATTTGAGCATCACACTATTAAGTGAATCGTATTTGAATTGTAAAAAATTTATACTGAGAATTGAAAAAGGTTTTATTGGAAATAAAAAGGAAAATTAATTTGAGCGTCAAATTAGGAGCTTGCTTTAACTCGTATAATTCCTTAGTCAACATGCACATATGGTTCGGATGATCTTGATCTTTAAAACCTAGAGGTTGCTTTATGTAAACTTCCTCTTGAGTTATACCATTCAAAAAGGTGCATTTCACGTCCATTTGATATAGATTCCTCTTCTTGGGAGCTACAAATGCACACACCAATCTAATTTCCTCAAGTTTAGCCATCAATGCAAATATTTTCTATCCAATCTTGCTTCTTGTTTGTATCCTTGAGTAAATAATCAAGACTTGTTCTTGACTAGGTTGCCATTTTCATTGTATTTAATCTTATGAACCCACGTCACGCAAATAATAGTCTTTTCATTTGCTCTAGGGACTAGCTCCCATATATTATATCGCTTGAATTAATTCCATTGTTCTTGTAATGCCTTATATTTTGTCTTCCAAGGCTTCCCTTATGTTTCTTGGCTCTATGGTTGAGACGAAACAAAAATTACTTTGAAACTCGTTTAGATCCTTTTTAGTCCTTACTCCATCTTCCACTTTTCCAATCACTTGGCCTATATGATGTTTCTAACTCTATTCTAATCATTATCCATATTTGCACAACCCTCATTCTCGCTTTTACTTCTTAAATCACAACCATCTCGTTTGTATTGTTGGATTGTTGACCTTTCTCCATTAATGATTCACCTACATCACAATTATCAACACAAACAAGCTTCCTTTATAGTGAGATCATATCATCAAATTTAAAATGTATTGATTATTATACAACATTAGTTCTTATGCTAAAAATTTTATAAGCTTTACTATGATTAGAATATCCTAAAAAAACTTACATCCGATTTAGCACCAAATTTTTCTAACTTATTTTACCTTTCCAAATTTCATGGGAGGTCTTCATTTGGTCTCCTCTTAGGTGGACTCTATTGATAGTGTAACATGCCATATTCATCACTTCAACCCAAAAATACTTTGATACACTATACTCATTTAGCATAGTTCTACACACTTCCTCCAAAGTTTGATTCTTTATCTCTATTACTCTATTTTTTTTGCGGAGTTTGAGGTGTCGAGAAATTGTGTTCTATTCCAAACTTATCATACCAATCCTCAAATGTTTTTTTATCTCTTTATAAATCTTTCTTCTATCGAGGAGTGCCTTGTATCTCCTTACATTCTTTGCATATAATGCAAATTCTATATCTTCATCTACACCTACTTCATTATCGCTATCTTCCTCACACACTTGCAATGCCAAGTTTTCTCTGTCCTTAGAGTTGATCTTTAAATTTTGCGACTTTACAACAATCTCATAGTTTAAGAGAGATCTAAACAATGGGCTAAACTCGAGCTTTTTCAAGTCTTTAGAACCCATGATCACCTTATCACTTTTTAGCAATATGTCTTCCTAAAGAAGTAAGACCATTAGTAATTTTAGCACATTGATCAAACATAGAAATTATACCTTCATTGTCCATTATAACAAGATAGTCATGAAGGAGCATGTTGATGTTTGTCTCCTTAACTTGTGTCATTTCTTCATGAGTCACCTCCAACACCTTCCAAATTTTACATTCTTACAGGATGTAATTTGGTTGAAATCCTTCGAGTTTAATACAAAAAATAACAATTTCATTGCCTTCGAGTTGGCTTGCTCGCACTTTCAGTCATTCTAGTTGTATTCACTTTCCCTCTTCACATTTCCATTGGATTTCTTTGGAACATGAGGTTCAGTTGTAGTCACTTTATATATCTCCATATCTTGTAATTTGATGAAGATGGACATCTTCTTCTTCCACATCATGTAATTGGATCGAACAAAGAAGGGAGGCCTATTTGTTGCGTGTCTATATGCTTCGTTGCTACCATCATTTTTCAATGCCATTATAAATCTTCTACTCGTAGATTGTCAAGCCTTTAAGAAAGGTCTTACTCTAATACCAATTAATGTACACACGAGAAGAGGGATTGAATTGCGTGTTCACCATTTTTCGTACTCTTTATAGAATTTTGTCAAACACCTAGTAGCAACACAAAACAAACACAGTAAGGACACAACAATTTATAGTGGTTCAGCTCAAACTAGCCTAGTTCCACTTCCTTAGTACCCCTACTAAGGATTTTCAACACACACTAAATTTATTTTGCAATTACAATCACTTTCTAAGTATGTGAGAACTCTTATAACACAACTTATCATAGGTTTTAATCATAACCCAACTATAATCTATGCAAGATTAAAATCCCAACACACTATCTTAACAAACCAACAAGAAGAATAATTTTTCTACACAATCTCTTAAATTTCTCCAACAAAACTAGAAAACAAAGGACTCACTTGAGAAATATTTCAAAAGATGAACCAAAAAAACCTTTTCTGAGTTTTCGTGAATCTTGATGTTGAAAGCTCTCAATTAGCTATTCCCCACACTTTTCTTATGTTTTTAGGTCTTCTTTCTGTGTTTAGATATGTCCTCCTGTTTGAATTAGCCGTTATACAAAAAAAGTCTGTTGCCCAATGAAACAATATTTTTAGTTTTACTGGCAGCTCCTCGATAACCTACGTTAGCTTAACTTGTAACGTAAGTTACAACAATCCGAATGGGCCTTATGCCTTTGTCCTATAGTTTGATCTGAACACCAATTTTTTTATGTATTGTTCTAACACTATTTGAACTTATGACCATTTTCCATCACGTATGCTAAAGTTTTTTTAACGTAAGTTACATATGCTCGTGCACACCATAAGTCATTATTTATTTAGATTAATTCAAGGATTCACCTTTTTTGTGTGTCATTCCAATGCCCTTTCTTCTAATGGTTATTCTTAATAACATATGCTAGAGATCCCTTAACACACGTTACACACTTTTAATGTGTGTTATCCTTAGGAACGTATCCCTAGTTGTTTTTTAATTTCTAACTTAGCGCTTCATGGAAACATGGCTTAGTAAGCTAATAACGCATGCTACGTGTATCAAACATATTACTTTAATTCTTTAAATGGCCTAAAACTCAACTCTATCAATTTTAACACTTCATCCCTTATCAAAACATAGAAAGAACCTGAATGTTGATCACCATTAATCCAATGCTGGTGTAATGCATATTTATTCTACAATTACTTATGAACTTAATCCCATTTCTAATCATTCCTTGATTGGAACTCTATGGTAATTGAATATAGCTCCCACTATTCTTCTTGAGAAGATGATCTCTTAACAAAAAAGTAGCTTTTATGAGCAACAACAACTTTGTTATCATCTTGGTAATAGAATTAGTTCTATAAGTGAGCAGACAAAATATTTCTGCTCTTGCATGCTCACTACTTAACTTTTTAACTTATGACTACAAAGTTCAATCCCTAAACAACTTAGAGTTAATATTAAACATATTACTTGTGGTTTTCATCCAATGTGCAACCACCAATTACAATTAATAAGACAATTACAATTCAGAAGAGTGTTTGACTTCCATAAAGTATACCATATACTTCATTTTATCTTTTGGACACATAACTCAAATGAAATTGTTTTAATATAAATGATTTATAAAGTTATCCATACCCATCATGATATTTAAACCTTGGTTCAATATCTTGGATTAATACACTTAATCAATCAACATATATTTGCATATATAATACTTATTAAGGCACTTTCCTTATTTCTCATTTTTCTATATAAAGATAACTCGTATGTGAATCAAACACTTCCACCTTAAAGTCTTGATGCATACATTTTTCTTATATATACACTAGGTGAAACTCTAATAATTATCTTTCTTTATACAAACTGAACTTGTTTGATCAAAACAATTCGTCAAAGTTTTTATAATATGTTTAGTTTTATATGTACAAGATAATCATTTCAAAGACATCTAGAATTTTATCCTTGTGTATTCATGTTATAATGGATTACTTATACGTACATGGATATAATGAAGCATGTATAATACTATTAAATAGTAATATTAAAATTCAAATAGTATCCGCTATGAAATTGTAGATGAATTCCTATATACTTTGACATACGCCTAATATGCCCTTAACAGGGTGATAAGTATGAGTATGACTGGATATTCACTAGTTCATGTTAGAAGCATGAGAGAAATGAACAGGTTACCCACTCTTGAGGAGAGAGAAAATATCACTAACCACTTAATTAATGAACTAAGAAGTGTATGACCATACCCAAATGTAATAATTTGTTTCACTATTTATATCACACTGTAGTGCCACTGAAATATCAAAAAAGGATTGACTTAATATGGTTGACTCTTCCATGCCTTATGTAATTCTGATATTTTTAGTGTGAGAGACTATGTAAGATTGCATAAGGTCGAGTAAATGTCAACCACATTTTCATTCAATTTGTATTATTAGTATGACTTTCTATAGTGCATATATGACCATTAGGAAGTTTTATTACCTATTGTCAAGTTTGAATGGACCTATAGAATTGCATATGAACAAATTACTAAAAAGGACATTCTCGGTATTTGCTTAGGATGAGTATTTGGGCTAATTTAAATAGACAATTTGTGTGGGCCTTTATCGATGATTCAAATGGACACAGTGAGGCCCATATATATGGTACACAACTGTGGGATAAAAATATGAGATTTTATTTTAATTAATTAGTCTTATTAATTAGAGTATCCTAATTAATTAGGATTTTCTAACTAAGTTGGGTGTCTAATTAAGTAAGGTAATTAAGTAAAATAAAGGAGAAAACATTGGAATTATATCAAAAATAAAATGTAATAAAGAATTCCTAATTATTTGCCACCTATGGTTAAAGAGAGACACAAATATAGAAGGACACAGAGAGACACAAAAACACTAATCTCTCACACACCATAGTTGTCGACCTCCTCTCTCTCCCTTCCTTATTGTCGTATGCCCTATTCAAAGAAAGAGAGAATTTTTCTCATCTTTAAGTCAGAAATCCCTTAAGCCTTACACCTAAGAAAGAAATATCTATTTTGTTATTTCCTTACCAGTCAATCATCCAAATGAAAGAGAGAAGAGCTATCAGTTTGCTTGGATCAGGATCCGTTTAAATGCATATAAGACTATAGAGGATGGTAATTCATTAATAGTCTCTCTGTTTGGTGTTTTTTTGGAAAATTATGAAAGTACCCTTCAAAGGTAATCATCTAATCTTAGAATTGTTTTAGTTCTTAATGTCTGTATGAGATGTTCTTGTATGAAATCATGTTTTAGCATGTTTCAAATTTTTGCTATGTTGATTTGCTATGAAAATAACACATTAGAAATATGTCTAATTTCTTGTAGTGGTATTACAACCAACTCATATAAAATTAAGTTTGATTTCCTTAAAACTAATTGGGTTGAGAATAAAACTTGAATCTTTGATTAAAAGGTTAAAATTTTATGTTTGGTTGGTTGTTGCTAATGTTTATGAATAAAAATAGGTTATTTTTACATTGGCATTAAAACCCACTATATTTTGAATTAGTGAAAGCTCTAGCCTCAATACATTATTTATAACTTTTATTATTTGCTAATAAAACTATGAGGCATTATTTTATCACTTTATGTATTGACCTATGGTATATGTTTGATAAAATTATCCAAGAATGTTACTTAAGGTATTAAGATTGAGGACCTTGATAGTAGAACTTAGAAGTTATGAGATTAACATTCTAAATACCCCTAGTCACTTGTTTCCATGGGAATGGAAATGAATTAAGACTAGTATGTACTTTGTAGGTGATCATGTTCTACGGGTCACAGATATTTGGGATATCTAACAAAGTGCATAGATACAATGCAGGACATTGTATTGGAGAGAAATCACTGTTTGCAATGTCAAATATCTATCCTTAGACTAAAAATCACTATGTCTTTTATTATGACTTTTAGTGTATTTTGAAAAATGCCTAACGTGATCGTAAAAGGTTGACAAGTATTGGTATGATTGGGTATGCTAGGAATTACAAGTAAGAGCATGAGTGGAGTGAAAGGATTGACCCAAATGAGAGAAGATATCATTGGCCGCTTGATAGACAAAATTGGGAAGAGTGTGGCCGCAGCCGAACGAAATGATTAGGTCATTTATTTGAACTTATCAATTTTGTCATAGAGATCAAGAAGGTGATTTATCACTAAATAAGGGTGTTTGGGACATGCCTTATGCAAATCATGTTATCGAAGTTCAATGGATGAGTTTGAATTATAGTAGGGTTGTTGAAACTACTCGTGAGTCATTTAATCTTGGGTGATCATAGTATCTTACTAGAGACTGCCTATGCTTTATGAATAAATTCATTGCCATTATTAAATAGTCCTACTGATAGTACACGAATAAACAAAAAAACCAAGAAGGGTATTTTTGGATTTTCACCTTAGGTCAAAATCTGACTATTGGGCCAGATCGGACATTTTGGAAATTGGGCCCAATATGGATGAAAACATAATTTATCATTTCTTACATGATTTTAAGACAAATATTATTAATTAAATATGATGTCTTAAACTAAAAAAATTTAAGAGGATAAAGTGGAGAAAAATTAGGAAGCCTTGTCTTAAATTAAGACAAGATAATGTAAAGATGAAATAAAAGAGTTTCTCTTTTATTTTATTACATATATACACGACAATGGGAGGTTATTTAAAACTTAATTTGTTTTAATTTAAACACTTAGAAAAGTCCTAATTAAATTTGGATTTTTGGTTAAGAAGTTTTATTAAATCAAACTCTTCTTTTTAAAAGAAAACTAACCCTAGTCTTTTAAAAACCTATGCAAGCTGTCCTCTCCTTCAATTCCTCTCCTCTATTGCCGTGAGCTTCAGTCAAGAATCAAGAAGGAGATTCTTACAGTTTCTCTCCATGATTTTGTGAGATCCAAGGGCTATTCATATGCCTTAAGCAGCGTGGTGACAATTGTTTCTCAATCAGTTCAATCGATTGAATTACAGAGAGGTGATCCAAAATTCTCAGTGCTAGTACACATTTTCTTTGATTCGTGTGTTATTTTTGTAGAGGTAATGCATCTTTGGTTCATAGAAAAGGTGTCACAAACGTCGTCTTGAAGTATTTTGAGACGATAATTACTTATTACTGTCCATACACCTGCGACTAGGAAGGAGAATGACCAAGGTGAGATTTTTCTTTTAAAGATTATGTTTTTATGTTAATTAGTTATCATCCATTGATCAATAAGTTGTTATTTTGATTTTTGATGGGGGTCTTAGTTATCTTTCGTGTGTTTCTATGTGTATTTTTATTGCTATAGTTGTTAGAACACGTTAGAAACCCAATAGGTTTTGACATGTTAGTCAATATAATAAATAGTTGTTTTTGATTGAGTCAAATGGCTTTAAACATGTTAAAATATGTTGCTAATGAAATATATTCATGTGGAATGATTAAAACTGTCTTTAGATCAAGTTTTAACATTAACTGAATTGAATCTGCACAATTTTCTATATTTTTCTAGTTACTACATTTTAGTGTAAGCTTTAATCTTAAGAATTTTGTACTGATTATTAATATAGTTGAGGCAATATATTCTATCTTTATATTATCTATATGGATAAATATTGATGGAATTCCTTGAATATAAATCTCAATGCTTAAGCTAAAAAGTGTGAGGCATATTGTTGTAGGACCTTAAAGTAAGAGATCATATTCTAAATGTCCCTAGTCAATCACTACTGTGGGAATAGTAAGTGAATTAACAATAGCATGTTCTTTCTGACTTAGTGGGTTTGGTCCTACAAAACATAAGGGCATTGGATGTATGTTAGAAGTCATGGATACAAGTTTAGGACATGGTGTTTAGATTAGATCTGCAAATGAGAACATTACATGGTTTTAAATCATTAGAGGTTCTCATTGTGCAAGTCTTACATCAGAGTTCTTAGGCCTTAAATCTCTATGGAATTGCAGATGAATTACTATATACTTAGACATACACCTATCATGCCTATAATAAGTTGATAGGTATGGGTATGATTGGGTATTCACTGGTTCATGTTAGAAGTATGAGAGAAGTGAAGGGATTACCCACTCTTGAGGAGAGAGAAAATATCACTGACCACTTTATTAATGAACTAAGAAGTGTATGGACATACCTAGATGTAATAATGTGTTTCATTATTTATGTGAGAGTTTAGTGTCACTGAAATATCAAGAAAGGAATTGACTTAATAAGGATGACTTTGTCATGCCTTATGTAATTCTGACATTTTAGAGTGAGAGACTATGTAAGATTGCATAAGGATGCGTAAATGTCAACCACATTTTCATTCAATTTGTATTATCACTATGGCTTTCTAGAGTGCATATATTACCTTTAGGAAGTTTATTTTCTTATGTCAAGTTTGAATGGACCTATAGAATTGCATATGAAGAAATAACTAAAAAGGGCATTCTTGTTATTTTCTTAGGACACGTATTTGGGCTAATTTAAATAGATAAATTTTGTGGGCATTTATGGATGATCAAATGGACATAGTGAGGCCCATATATGGGGTACGCAACTGTGGGAAAAATATGAGATTTTATTTTAATTAATAAGTCTTATTAATTAGAGTATCCTAATTAATTAGGATTTGTTAACTAAGTTGGGTGTCTAATGAAGTTATATAATTAAATAAAATAAAGGAGATAATATTAGAATTTTATTAAAAATAAAATGTAATAAAAAATTTCTAATTATCTACCATCTAGGGTTAATGAGAGATGCAACTATTAGTGTACACAAGGAGACCCAAAAACACTAATCCCTCACACACCATATGTAACATTCTCATCTTTAAACCTTATAATTAATAAAATAATTGAAATGATTAATTAAATTTATAATTTATTAGATAAATTAATGAAAAATAGAGGTTATTTATGAGTTTATAAATGTTTTTTTATAAATAAATGTAAAATTAGAAAGGTTGCAGGAAAAATTAAAAGTACAAGGGGTGGGAAGAAAATACACTTTGTGGACATGCCACAGGGTGTCGTTTACTTCCAAGAGTGGACAAACAACAATTTGTGGTCACTACCAAGTGTAGTTTGCAACCAAAATGAAAATAGGGAGGAAATAAAAAGCTGGGAAAGGATAGAAAGCTAGGAGAGATAAACAGAGGAAAGAGGGGAGAGAAAGAAAGAGAGATTTAAGAAAATAAGCTAGAAATTAAACCAAAAAACACGTATCTGATCGCACGAGCGAGCAGGGTATCTATTGGTATAGTCGATGCAAGAAATCCACAGTGAAAATTGTAAGAAATAATATAGGATTTTGAGTATGAATATGTTATTGGATTGATTTTCATAGAGAATTATGTATATGGTTAAACAGGAAGTCAATCAAGTTAACAAGAAAAATTTATCCGCATAGAGAAAATGACAACATATGCATATGTATGATTTATATGTTTGATAGGATATATATGATTATAGGTGAAATCCTAGGAAAGGATCATAAGAAGTATAACTATGAAATTCAATCATACAAATGAAATAAAAAATAATGAAATAAGAATATATGTTTAAGTGAAACACAGAATAGTAGATATGTCAAAGGAAGTACATGACCTTTTATGACTTTTTGTATATACACAAATACTTAATCGTATACTCAGTGAATATGATTAACTCTATACACATAAGTTTACATAAAATGTTAAATATAACAAATACACATGAATTGTCACAGTCACATGATTATGCAGTCACATGATTCCTACAATAATATGATCAATACAGATCATACATATATATGATAAAGTATATGATATGATACAGAATACATATACTAGATACACTATATATAGTTTGGTGGTGATATATGATAGGTGATGTTGATACAGACTGTGGCAGTGATTGGAGATGGGTACAAATTATTATGGAAGACGGAGATATTTCACAACAAGTTTATTATCGGAGATGAAGATTTATCACAACACAGTTTATTAGAGATGGAAGTATATCATAGTATAACACAGTACATCACAATATAGATATTAATATATATAGTGATACATAACTACACGTTTATAGTTACACATGATATTACACAATGACACGTGTTTTTGTACAGATACATGCACAGAACACATGATACACGTACAGAACAAAAAAATATATACATCGTTCTGTATGATATTATACAAAACACAAGAATAAGTATAGTCTACATGTTCATACGATAATATGCATACATGAACATAGACACAGTTCCCATAAAAGAATACATAACACAAACACAAATTACATTAAAAGAATACTAAAAAAGATTACATAAAATAGAAATAAACCACAAGGAGAATATAGGGTATTTGTTAACAACAGAAGTCACAGTTCACACGTTCAAATAGAAGAGTATACATATGATTTGTTTATGTGATAAGATATACGTGTACCCACGTAAATGAATAGAACTATAGGAACAGATAGGTTTAAAAGATGATAAGTAATCATAGATGATTACTCATTGAGCCCAAAACTTACCAAATGTGATTGTATATGTTATTTTAGGATATGATATTAGATAAAGGTTAAAGAAGATAGTCTAGTAAGTGGATCAGCTAGCGCTTCTCAGCACTCTCTCTCTACAGCCAAACATGTTTAGATATATGGGTACATGTACACATAACTATTTGTATGTCATGTGTGTTCTTCTTATGATCCTATGTTATATGACAAAGCATATATATATATATATATATATATATATATATAT
>CANYCX012795823.1:0-10277 GCA_948193385.1 Breynia disticha f. nivosa
TTTATTAGGCTTAGGCCTTTGAAATTGTTTGTAAACATTTGAGGAAAATGGAATGTAAATATATGATTTTAAAAGTTTTAAAATTATTATGCTTCCGTTATTAATTCTTTATTGTGTTATTAAAAATTTATTTAAACCCAACAACTTGATTTCCGAGTTTAATTGTCATTTGTAGGAGGGAAGTTTTACGCAGGTGATAATTAAATTCGGGGGTCACAAATATTCGTCTATATCTTGTCACTTAAAGCCTCAAAAAATATTTATAGTTTCATCAGTATTTTAGTCCGACAGAATTAACAATCACATTTGAATATTGTAAGTTTGTTTAAATTTATTTGTTTAAGTTATGTGATGTATTTTATAATATATTATTTTGTTGATAAAAAAATTGCGATTTATTATCATATTTTTATATATAAATTAGTAAGAGTTTTATATAAATAATTTGTTAATTTATCTTTTTTTAATCTCAAAATCATGTCATTAACTTAGCTCAGATGCAAGCACATCAACATTACAAGTAGGAGGGTTCATGCCCCACACAAATTGATCAGAAGATGAACACGCGGCACGCGCAAAATTATGTGCCACCGTGTTCGCCGACCCCATGACAAACACAACTCGGAAATTAATAAGAGTTGTAATAAATGACATACAATCATAAATTAAACTACCAAAATATGACGCAAACGTTCGCTCCTCATGAATAGTCACTACAGCCACCACGTAGTCAGATTCTATCAGCACATTCCTCAACCCTCTGCTTTTAACCCAGCTTAACGCTTCCCTAATCGCCATTGTTTCCAGCAATAAAGTATCCAAGCATTATTTAATCTTTCTACTCATATCACCCACAAACACTCCAAGCTCATTTCTCTAGACCATTCAGAAGGTTCCCCAATTAAGCACACACGCAGCGTCAACGTTGATTTTAATCCATCCCTCATCTGGCTTGCACCACAGTGACCAGGCCTCCACTGTTCTGAGATACGACCCCAAATTCAGCTCAAACCTCCTCGCTTCATTCCACGCTTTGAGCATATTCAAACCTCTGTCCAATACTGTCCTGGAAGGCATGAATTTGTTGTTCCAGATTACGTCATTTCTATTATTCCAAAGAGTCCAACAAACCGCCACAACCAGTGCCTAATTACTCCTATCCAGCCATTCCAGCATCTGGGTCAGCCAAGCAAAAAAGTCACCCACTTGCTGCATGCATCTCCACAAGCCCACCATCTCCCAGACTCTCCTAGCAAACCCACATTCAACAAACACATGATAGGTAGACTCCACTTCTCTTCCGCAAATAGAACACCCAATGGAGTTCAATGTAACCTTCCCATTGAACAAATTCAGTCGGGTTAGAAGGCAATCAATAACCACCCTTCAGATGAATTGAACCATCTTCGGGGGGCCTCAATAGACCAAATTTGCTTCCAAATTGGCACATCCCCATGCCTAACTCCCAGATCCCGAGTATTCTGAAGTAGGGAATACCCACTCCTCACCGAATAGCCCCTCAGTTGTCACCTTTCCACACCCACTCATCATTTTAATCGTTCCAATAGAGTGGAATAGCCAGAATCTAATTACGATCCCTCTTACAAAAGACATAAGCAATCATGCTTTCATTCCATTACCTCTCACCATACAACATTAAATATGTAGCTTTCCAGTGCTCCATTTCAGATATTGCCACAGTTTCAACAAAAGGACTTCTCGTCCCCAAGAGCCATGACACATTCCAAACCAAAGTTATATCCCCTTTTCCAATTTTCCTCCGTAGTCCCAGCTTCAAAACAGCCCTAGCCTTACAGATGCATTGCCAAATAAAGCTAAAGTTATTTCCCACATCTGCCTCCATAAAGCTCTTATTCTTAAAATATTGGGCCTTAAGCACTCGGACCATCAAGCAATTCGGCTCCTTAATACACCTCCATCCTTGTTTAACGAGCATCGCCAAGTTGAACTCAAAAACCTCTTTAAACCCTAGACTGCCTTCACATTTTTTGGTGCACATTCGTTCCCAACTCTTCCACTTAATTCCACCGCTAGTTCTCGCATCACACCACCAATAAGCATTCATCATTCTTTGGAGTTCAAAACACAGCTCCTTTGGTAGTAAAAAGAGGCTCATAACATAGTTCGGGAGAGCCCGAGCCACCATTTTAAGGAGCACCTCCTCCCTGCTTTTGATAATTTCCTTCGCTTCCACACATCAAACTTCCCCCACAGTTTATCTTTGATGAAACTAAATACCTCCTTCTTTTTCCTACCCAAAAAAATTGGCATACCTAAATACTTTCCCTTCCCATCATCTTCCTTCACACCAAAACTCCTACAGATCTCGCTCTTCCTCGAGTCATCAATGTTCTTACAAAAGATGATGGAAGACTTCTGCAGATTTATGTCCAATTTGGATCCCTCACCATATACCTTTAACAAGTTCATAATTGTAGTACATTCAGCCTCTCAGCCTTGAAAAACAAAAATGAATCATCTACGAAGAACAGATGTGAAATACGCGGTGCCCCCTTGCAACTGCACAATCATGTATCCTCCCTTCCATCTCTTTCCTCCTCATCATACACGACAGACCCTCGGTGTCAAACACAAAAATGTATGGAGGCAACGAATCGTCTTATCGCAGCACCCTTCCCGGCTCAATAGAACCAAAATCTCATCATTCACATGCACCCAAAAGCGTACCGATCTAATGGACATTCTCATCAACGCAATCCACTTATTACAGAATCCCATTACCGCCATAATCCTCTCGATGTGCACCCAATCCATGCAATCATAGGCCTTTGCAATATCTAATTTAAGCGCCGCCCAACCCACCTTTCTTTTTCTTTTGCCCCTCAGGAAATGCAAAATTTAATTAGCAATAGCCACATTATCTGTAATAAGCCTCCCTTCAACGAAAGGACTTTGAGCTCCCGAAATGATGTCCAGTAATAATCTCTTAAGGCAATTAGCCAACAGTGTAACCCCCTCTAGTAACTTAGCTTCACCAATCCAGCGTATACATTCCTTCGCAACATCCCTACCCACAATGCCCCAACATTTTTTGAAAAAATCCAGGTTGAATACATCTTCTCCATGTGCCTTGTCCTTATGCATATCAAAAATTGCATATTTCTCCTCGTCATTTGAGAAAGACGCCAATAATTCCTCATTTTGAGCGTTCTGAACACATGGTTTAACATCCCTCACAACCTCTTCCACTGCAACATCCTTTCTTCAATAAAGGTTAGCAAAGTAACACTTCATCGCCTCCTCCATACCCCTCCCTTTCTCGACCCATGTACCATCCTCCAATTGCAGCGAGTCAACTCGTTGCTTGGCCTTGCATCCATTTGCAGCAAGATGGAACGCATGCGAGTTTTAAGACTACATTAAAGTATTATTACAAATAAAATGAGAGAGTTGATGCATGTACACCTAATTGATAGTTTATTGAATAATTAATTTATAATAGAAGTTAAATAGTCTATCAATTTTTGTCTATCTACACTTAATTTTGAGCAGATTTAATATTTTATGCCTCATCTGTGTTTCAGGTGTAATAACATGAAACTATTATATAGCAATATGGTTGAGAGTATCGAAGTAAATGAGAGTTTACCATATGTCTATATCGACAGTGACAGACTTAAGGGGACCAGTGAGGGCCCGTGCTCCTACCGCACCAGCCCCGGTGAAACCTTTATAGTTGGGATTCTGTCAATATAATGATCCCAGCAAGTATCGTCAAATCTGTCAGGTAGAAATTATAATTATTGATTTGCCGAATTTAGTCCCCATTGTAATATATTCTTGGGTCTACCCCTGCATAAACCAAATCTAAAGGCGCAAAGAATTTTTGAAATGCTTAGGTGCGTTCATTAACAGAAAATTATTCTAAATTTATGGAAAATTTTTCTGTGAAAATTGGAAAATTAGAAAATATGTTCAAAACTATTTTTTTTCCATGAAAAATAGAAAACAAGGTTTTCCAAATTATAACTAAAGTTTGAAAACTATTAAAAGTAGTTTTTCACAGTTTTCTTTTATAAAATAGAGCTTGTTTTTCACAGTTTTCTGAGTTAGAAAACTAGAAAACACGCTAAAAATTTTTTATCTTACAAATTTGAAAATATCGTTTCTTTTTTCTAGTAAAGTGATTGTAGAGAGAGTTTATTTGTATTCTTTATTTTTATAAAATAATTATTTATGTATAGATTTGATTGTTCTATATATATTATTGCCTTATATATTTTAATAATTTTTAATATAAAATCTAAGATATTTTTTATAATTTGATTATGAAAAATTAGTTAAAAAATTATAAATTATATATTTTTTATATTCTTTTATAGAAATTTTTAAAAAAACTGGTTGAATTTGAACAAGTTTTTGAGTATTTTAAAATAGAAAAGTGTCAGTTTTTGAACATATTTTTTAAATTTTTTATGATTTTCTTAGAAATAGAAAACTAAAAAAATTAGAGATAGAAAAATGAAAATAGTTTTTGTTAATGAACACACCGTTAAATAAACTGTTAGATGATGATAGTATTGTGATGCAACTAGCAGGTACAACTCAGCTTTGAACATCAAAGAAAAAATTCAAATTTCTAAAACCTGGTACTATATATGCTCCCCATAGAAAATACTTTTTCAGTTTCATTGTACGATACGACGAAAAAATTAGTTGAGGGTTTTGAATTACCTTTAGAAAAAAAGATTGACTCTTTCTTGATTCATTGCATGTTATACTGATGCAAAAAAATGCAGAAGTTGAACATTGTTTGCTTTCCACGTTTCACTTTGAGAAGTTTTAAAAACATAACATAAAAAAAAATGTAACTTAAATTAATCAAACTTATTAATTGAGATTAAGATTTTTATTTATTATAAAATAAAAATTACAAAAAAAAAATAAAATAAAAACATAAAATTGATTTCAACAAATTCTACATTAGCTGGTAAAATATCCCAAACAAAACAGCCAGATACAGTTTTCTATCAATTCCATGCAGTGTGTAGAGTAAAAAAGCATGTCACGCTACTAAGCACAGAACTGCAATATCATATTATTCAAACAAAGATTGATGCTGCACACAAAATTTATCCACATGCATCCCTGCTGGATATCACTGATTACAGATTTGAGTGACCAACTCGAACTTCAACTCGGTGCCATGAGGTATTCAATATCCCTCTCAAATTCCATATTTCTTGCACTTTTTCTGGTTGAACGTTTGCAGCTGAATCAACCTATTATTCATCACACCAAACAACATACATCAGAAAAAAAAAATTGCGACGTTAAATAAGCATTGTTAAGTGGTTATTATAGAAAAAGGTATGCATTTGAGTCCTAAACATACTGCTTTCACCACTATCTCCGTGCTGTGTGGCACATCAACTGTGGCCTCGTAAAGCACCCAAGCCCATTTGTCACTGTTTATATCATCAGAAGCATAGGTGAAACCTGTCTTCTGGTATCTCTTGGCCTCCTTCCAGGTTTTTCCACCATCAATGGATATATCAACCCTTTCAATTCCACGGCCACCACCTGACACCGCATATCCACTAACTTTAACCTGCAGCAGAGTTAAAGAGGATTTGATCCGGCCATTGAAGTCATTTAATAAGCTCAGTACGTAGAATGTGGAGCCATGAAACAGAACTCATTTCTGAACAAACAACAGATAAGAAAAATGTTTAAAATTATGAAAATTATAGTTGAGACATGCACCACAAGTTCAAGATGTGAACTTGTGAACAATTAAATTAATGAAATCAAAAGCAGGTACTAGAGAGCAGTAAAACTGGTGAAAATGAAATAAAGAAGAAACAAACCCATTATTAATCCAAAATTCAAACTTGAATGCTAAATTAATTGGCATTGCGAAAAATCTTCAAAAGAATTTATACACCACAAACATTTAAGCACACAGATGTGCAGAGATGAAGACATAACATTTATAACACAATATAAGACTAACCTTTCCAGGCTTGACAGCAGTCACATCCTCTAACGAGCATATAGCGCTCTGCCAATCAGCAAATCCGAAACCGCATAAAACAATTTGTAGAAAACCAGAAATAAAATTCCACTCTTTTTCTTAAGTTTCACATCATAGGGCAAAAAAGGCACGCATAATTCTTTACAACTTCAGCCACATCTGCACACAGAAGTAATACCTGCACGGGGAAATCCATTTGTGGTTTCCTTGTGGACCAGTTAATATTGTCCCAGTTGACTGTTGGAGGGAACATTTTGTAATCTTTTTGCATAAAGAAACCCTGTCAAACAGTAAACTTCATAAGGAAATGAAACGGCATATAATTTCAAAAAATTAAAATTATTATCTAACCTGGCATTCTTCTGCTAAAATATTGATAGAATCCAACCATTTGACAGAACGGGCACCTATAATACCTGGGACAACCACTCGCAAAGGATAGCCATGGTCCCTATTTAGAGGCTGTGAATGAAAGAAAAAATAAGCAAAATAGTATCAGAGCAGGTAATGGACAAATAATGTTGATAGGGAGAAGTTCGACAGAAATTTAAAAAGAAGACACAAACTGATAGTGATAACTGATGAGAAACTGGAAGTAAAACAAACAATGTGAAAAAATGCACAGCAATTTGTCACACTTCTCAACAAACATAAAGTAGCTTCACTTTATTCTTATCATGATATAACAGAGCTCTTTTAACAATCAGGGGTGAGCTAAAGCATTACTACTACCAACATAGTAGTGTGAACAAAAATAAAATCTAATTGAATTGAACAAGTACAATATTACCTCCCCATTCATCTCATAAGCAAGAAGAACATCAGCTTCAGGGTTTGTGGCCTGACTTAGTGGAATTGACGCTTTATAGGGACCTCCATTCTCTTCCTACACTTTTTCAGTCACACCAAGTTGTAAATCAAGTAAATATCACGAGAAAAAAGGGAAAAAAAAGCTATTCACAATGTTATCATATATGAGACCAAGTATTGTACCTTACACTTGTCAATGCTAACAAATTCAACATGTTTTCCTCCCAATTTTGTCACACTTGTCAACTTACTTATACCCACAAGCTCGAGCACATCAGCCAATTTGGCACCACCCCAAACCGCTGAATGAAAATCAAAGATACATCAGAGTGCATTTATATTACATAATTTGAACTATTTTTGGACAAAACCAGTCTTTCTCAGTGGTGAAATCCTCTTTGAACAGAAAGGAAAGATTTTACTTTACCCATCTTCTTATGTTTACTAACCCATGTGGTATATTAAAATTCATTCTAAGCATTGAAGGAGTCGGACTGAATTTGGGACTGAGCACCAGATAACATAAAGAACAATAGAAAATTGATCAATGTGATTTTCTTTTATTTGCCGAACTAAGCAGGATTACATTTCTAAATTGACTTTCAATATTAGCGGTAAATCTTCAAAAACTAAATTTGTAATGTTGAAAACAATTCTAATAAGATAATATATCATTTAATTACAAATCAATTAATAATTTAAATCTTCATATTAGACTATTAAACATAAAGGAAAGAACTACTACATATAACATACTATACTGATTCTAAGATCCTCGTGCTTATCAGATCTTTCAGAATCTGCTGTCTGAGAGAATTGAACATATCGTCTAGGAAACTAAAAAAAAATGTTCACGATAAAAAAATATCAAAGAAACAAAATTGGAGCAGAACAAACCATTTCCTAAAGCAGAAATACCCCATCCAACACCTCTCACCGGTTGGGCTTTGCTCATTGCCGTCCTCCTATTTCCAGCACACTGCAAGTTTCATACAACCCAACGAAAGTAAGTCCAAACTCACTAGCTAACCTACAACTATTAAGACAACAGTTCAGAATCCAAGATACATACCTGCAATGTAGCAGTGACATTATATTTGGGAAGCATCCTGTATTCAACAACAAAACAGTCGATCACATTTTTGTTAAATCACAACAAATCGTACTCAAGAACAAACCGAACCAAACTGGACCTGATGTCTCTCATAAACAGGTCTCTAGGACTCTCAATCAAACCTTGAATAGTAACACTATATCTGCACAAAATCTAGTCACAAATCAGAAACTGAATACTTGTGGCAGCAATCACTCTGGATTAAAGCATTCACATTAACGAAAACCATCAAATTTAAAACCTAATCGAACAAAAGCTAACCTCTCGATGTCATCGACAATAGGGATAGGGCCGTGATTTCTCTTGTAGAACATATCCACGGGCGTGATATAGGATTGTACCAAAGCCGAACGCGGTGGTTCCGCATTAAAAGGTTGCTTCAGTAACAAATATTTCAAATTTCAGCATTCAATTTTGTGTGTAATTGGAACTGGAAAATGCGTGATACAAAGAAAAAAAATATAGGAGAAAGAGAGAGAAGAGACCTTAGCGTTGACAATGAGAAAAGGATGACGTGGCGGATCATTGGAGTAATCCGACGGAGCGATGAGTCCTGGCATTTTACGGTACCGTTTGGTTGTGTGGATGATACGATATGAGGAGGGGAAGTGAGTGTGATTAGGGTGTGTTTGGTGCCCGAATAATTTATTTAAGGGCGTTGGTTCCATTGTGTTATGGGACCCATTTACACGTGGATGGGGACGTGGTTGTGTGGATGGAGGCCCGAGACACTGGAAGTGACGAAGGGAGTGACACATGTCGGCAAATGGGGGGGTTTTGTATGGAGTTTTGGCGTGGTGTGTGGAGGTTTGTGGTTTCTGATGTGGCTTCCTGCAAATCTAGGGGCCTCCACACAATCCGTGGATTCCATTTTGCTGCCAGATTTTTTTTTTCCATTGAGAATTCGATGATTATTCATCTTGCGCATTGGTCCTATTCAGAAAACTATATTGGTATAAAATATATTTTGATTATTTATTATATTGGTATAAAATACGATACCACATAACATTGGTAGCACAACTCAACCACTCATGATAATCAAGTTTAGAACCTGAAATTCAAATTAAAAAATAAACAACATCATTTATTAATCTCTTTACAAATTAAAAAAACATTTAAAAAAGACTAAGACAGCAACTTACAATTTCCAATAATGTCACTAAAATGATATTTATTCGTAATTTATTCATTTAGATTAACAATAACCGATCACATTAGACTCACTAATTAACTTAGTACCAAAGTGTGACTTAAGACACATTTGGTTGGAGTAAGTGAAGAAGGGAAGTTGTATTTTTCGAGAAGTGTACAATTTTGTCTTACTTGATTGCATTTCTAAATTCTACTTCTCGAAAAGTCAAACTATTTACTTCTCTTATTCAAAGGAAGTTACTTACCTAACAAAACCTAGGTAAGTTGAATTTCTCTAGGAAAGTTGAACGAATTTTATCATTATATTCCTGAATTCATCTCATAAAATATCTAATTGATTATTTATAAGGATAATTATGCAAATATCAATATTAATTTATAAAAAAAAATAAATATTATCTACTTCACGGAAAGTACAATTTGAAACAAACGATATCTAATCTTACTTCCTGAAAAATTAATTCCCAAGAAATACAACTTCTCGAAAAATGAATTTCCCAAAAATTCTACTCATTCAAACCAAGTGAGGTATTAATCTAGCTCAGAGCTTCATGAATACACAAAAGCTCAACCATTTTTAGATCTTGTAAGTTACTCATCCTTTAAAAAAAACAACCAAAGATCATGATGCAAAACTAGCACCACAAGCACAAACAACAAATCTATGATAAAAAAAAGAGCTACATTGTAACATTCTGAATATTTTTCGTCGTAAAATGACGATAAATATGTGTTTTATTGTTAATATATAAAGATATACGAAAGGTTGATCGAAGGTTGACACGAAAAAATCGACGAAAAATCGGAAAATCTGGAATTAGGGAGAACGCGCAGTGGACAGCAAAGTACGCGCGGTCGCTGCCACCACGCGTACTCACTGCCACCACGCGTAGTGAGCTGTCTGCTTGAAAAAAATATATGTTTCGAAGTATCGGGGCCATTTTTTAGCACTTCTTCATTTCTATTTCCATTTCCAGACCAGAAAAACTTCAGAAAGGTGGGAGAAGAAGGGTTTTAGCAGGGGAAAGAGTTTTTGATTGGTTTTTTGTCCAATTTTCTCATCCTAAGTTGAAGGTAAGAGGTAGGATGGTATACATATGGTTTATTTAAGGTTTAAGATATGTTTCGATGGATTTTTATAGAAGTTTGGTTGCTGAAATTTCTGGAATTAGTGAAGGT
>CANYCX012796812.1:0-15329 GCA_948193385.1 Breynia disticha f. nivosa
TTAAACTCTGATGAACAAATGTTTTGTATTAATGCATCGAAAACCATTCTTCTGTCTTTTCTCACTTATACAACTTCTTGATTTAATGTTTTTAAAAGAAAAAAAAATATAGGGCATTTTCCATCTTTATATAAAAATGGATTGAAAAGAATTTTGGGCGTCACAAGAAGTGTGTCTTGGGGTCGGAGAGGAAGGGTTTCGGCTGAGGGTCAGCTAAGGTTACTCAATGGCTCTTTTCTCTCTCTCTTCTTGAATGCGCTTCTGATTTTAAAATTTTGCCTGTTCAAAACGGTCTGTCAAAGGGTTTACACAAACTGTTTGCATAACCGTTTTTCTCTATTCGGTGTGAAAGTCAAAGTTCTCGTCCACGTTTAGAACGGTTTAGGGAACAGTTTGGTCTAGCCGTTTCTCAGGTCATTCTCCCTCAGCTGTTTGTCTAATTTTTGCAAATTTTTAGTTATCTTCTTACAAAAGATGATAAAAAGTTATGTCCTTCTACATTTTTCTATTACCTTTTCTTAAATTAAGACAAGCCTTATCCATCATCATCCAAAACAATTTCATTGTCTCAAAATTATTTATACAATTTCCAAAATTGTAAGTTCATCCTTTTTAGGCTATTATCAAAATTGGCCCAATTGCTCGATCTGCCCCATTAACTGAATTTTGACCTAAGGTGAAATTCCAAAAATACCCTTTTTGGTTTTCTCTTATTTGCATGCAATCTGTAGGACTATTTAATAATGGTAATGAATTTATTAATTCATAAATCATAAGCGGTCTCTATTAAGACACTATGAACATCCAAAATGAAATAGCTGACGAGCAGTGTCAATAGCCCTCCTACAATTCAAATTCTTCCTTTGACCTCTGATATTATTATTTGCTTAAGGTATGTCCCAAACATCCTTATTTAGTAAAAAATCACTTTCTCGATCTCTATGACAAGATTGATAAGCTAGAATGAATTTCCTAATCACTCCATTTGGGTGCAACCACATTCTTCCCAATCTTGCCTATAAATCGGCTAGTGATATCTTCTCTCATTTTCATGAGAGGGTCCCTTCACTTCACTCATGATTTAACTTGTAATCCTTAGCATACTCATTCAACTTGTCAACCTTTTAGGTCATGTTAGATGTATATCAAAGTACACTAAAATCATAATAAAAGACATAGTAATTTCTAGTCTAAGGATAGATATTTGAAATTTCAAATAGTGATCGCTCTCCAAGCACAATTTCCTAAATTGAACCTATGAACTTTGGTAGATATCTCATATATGGGACCCGTAGAACATGATCACCTGTAAATCCCATACTAGTCTTAATTCATTTCCACTCATAGAAATAAGTGACTAGGAATATTTAGGATGTTAATCTCAGAACTTCTAGATTCTACTATCAAGGTCCTCAACCTTAAGACCTCAACTGTTTAATCAACATTCTTAGATAGTTTTATCATAAACATACCACAGGTCAATACATGAACTAATAAAACAATGCCTCATAATTTTATTAATCAATAATAAAAAGTTACAAAAAATGTATTATGGTAGGGCTTACACTAACAAGGAGACGGGATTTCAAGGATTTCATTAGCTAATGATAATGCTTAAGCATGGTTAAGGATAATAAAGAAGAATACTAGCAACACTCTACTTCTTAAATTCATCTTATTTTTCTTCCTATTATATTAAAATTATAAATTATCAATTACTCCAATATTTTGAAAACCCAAACATAAGATTGGAGAGCTAGTGTTATTGGCTGTATATTTTGACAACGTAAGAAAGTCAAAATATTTTAAAAGCCTAAAAGACAAACACATAATACAAAGTCAGATATTTTGTATTTGTCAAAACTGATCAAATACAATGTACTTATTCAAGAAGCGTACAATATCTTTCACGTTCAATATTGAAAAGTTGAATATTGAATTCAAAATCAAATTTAAATAAAGATAAGATATAATAGATATTACGCTCAATGTTGTCGAAAATTTTCTATAGGTAGACCTCTTGCTTTTTATTTAAGGTACGCTCTAATACAATATTGTTACATTGTCAAAGTTATCACCACTTTCTTTATTTACTGACTTAAGCATCAGACCGTAATCGGGAGATCAAACCCTCATCTCTCTTACTTTTTTCTTTCTTTCAGATTGTATTCAAAGAGCAACGTTCAAAATCTATTGTTGTATTCAGAAAAAAACACAATCAATAATTAGTTTTCGATATGTAGGTATTCTGAGTTAATGCGCACGAATGTATGAAAGGAAAACAACATCATGATCCCATTCCTAAGTAGAGCAATTGGAGAGTAACTCAGAAATTACAACTGGTACATGCAACCATTTATGGTCCTTTAACTCCTGCTTTTAATAGCAAAAAGAGGTATATTTTATGCTTTATTGATGACTTCTCTAAGAAAGCATGGATATATTTTTTTGTTAGAAAAATCAAAAGCATTTTATTTCTTTAAGTGTTTTAAGACACTTGGGGAAAAAGAAACTGGTTTGGCTATCAAGTTTTTATGTATAGATAGAGGAGGAGAGTTTAACTCTATGGATTTCAAAGAATTTTGCAACCAGAATAGGATAAGAAGATAGTTGACAGTGGCTTATACTCCATAACAAAATAGAGTAGTTAAGCGCAAGATAGGACCGTGGTGAATCTTATGAGATCAATGTTGTAAGAAAAAGTACCTAAAAATCTTTGGCCAGAGGCTGTGAGATGGGCAGTGTATGTTTTGAATCGATCACCTACTTTAGTTGTTAAAGAAATGACTTATGAGGAGGCTTGGAATGGTGAAAAGCCATCAGTGGCACATTTCAAAGTGTTTGGTTGTGTGGAAAATGTTCATATACCTGATGCTAAGAGGACAAATCTTGAACATAAGATATGAGTTGTTTTCTTCTCGACATTAGTAATGAGTCTAAAGGATACTAATTTATGATCCCACTATTAAGAAAATCATAGTGAGCCAAGATGTGATTTTTAATGAAGAAAGTCAATGCAATTGGGATGTAAACTATTAAAACGAGTTGCTCATGGAATTATAGTGCAACGACATGTAGAGTGCAATGACAGAGAAAATGAGGAAGAGCAAGTTAAGAATTTAGAAGAAGAGAATGAAGTTGAAGAAACTGAAGATGAACATGTTTTTACGAGTACCAACAATGAACGCATAAATGATAGGGTGGGTAGAGAAAGGCATCCTCCTTTGTGGATGGTAGACTATGTTTAAGAAGAAGGTTTATCAGAGGAAGAAGAGGTTAATTTAACATTCACGGTATTTTTAGATCCGATGAATTTTGAGGAAGCATTGAAGAGATCAAAGTGGCGATTGACCATGGACAAAGAAATTAAATCTATTGAGAAAAATCAAACGTGGGAGTTAGTGGAGTTACCAGCTGGAGCAAAGAAGATAGGATTAAATGGATTTACAAGACTAAGCTAAACGAGCTCAGTGAAGAAGAAAAATATAAACGAGCTCAGTGAAGTCGAAAAATACAAAACAAGACTGGTGGTTAAAGGATATTCATAGCAACATGGAGTGAATTATACAGAAGTGTTTGCTCCTGTGGCCAGAATGGATACAGTGAGAATGATTATAACACTTCTGTAAATAAAGGTTGGAACATTTATCAACTTGATCTTAAGTTTGCATTCTTAAATGGTGAGTTGAATGAAAATTTATACGTAGAGCAACCAAAGGGGTACGAAAACAGAGGAAATAACCATATGGTATATAGGCTACATAAGGCCCTTTGTGGACTAAAACAATCCCCAAGAGCTTGGTTTTGTCGAATGGAGTCTTACTTTATCAAGGAGAACTTCAACAAAAGTCAAAATGAGCATACTTTATTTATCAAACAAAGGAAAGAAGGTAAAATTCTTATTGCGAGCATTTATGTTGATGATTTTTTGTTCATTGGTGATGATGAAGAAATGATGTGTGACTTTAAAAGTTTAATTAAAAAAGATTTTGATATGACTGAATTAGGGAAGATGAGATTTTTCCTTGGAATATTTTATATGTCAAAGGAGATATGCTGTTGAGATATTGAATCGGTTTGGCATGAAGGAATGCAATTCAGTTTGAAACCCATAGTTCCAGGGTACAAGTTATCTAATGATGAAGAGGAGTCAATGTAAATGAAACTTATTTTAAATAGATTGTCGGAAGCTTAATGTTTCTAACTATGACACGACTTGATCTCATGTTCATTGTAAGTTTAATTAGTCATTTTATGGCTAGTCCTACTGAATTGCATTTCCAAGTAGCAAAAAGAACATTGAGATGTTTAAAGGGAACCATGAATTGTGGGATTCTTTACAAGAAATGAGGAGATGGTGATCTATTGGGCTTCACAGATAGCAGTTATACATGGGATATAGAAGATCAAAAAAGCACTTATGGATACGTGTTTAGGATGAGTGATGGTACAATCGCTTGCTCATTGAAGAAGCAACCTATTATCACTTTACCAATAATCAAGGTAGAAATTATGGCCACATCATCTTGTGTGTGTCAAGCAATTTGGATGAGAAGAGTGTTGAAGGAAATTGGTCATTCACAAGGATAAATCACTGTGGCAATGTATGATAATAACTCTACCATTAAACTATCCAAAAATTTAGTTCTACATGGTCGGTCCAAACACATAGATGTACATTTTCATTTCCTTAGAGATCTAATGAAAGAAGGAGTTGTTCATCTACTTTACCATGGAACTCAAAATTAGATTGCATAACTGATGACAAAGCCACTGACGTTAGAATATTTTCAAAAATTTCAAGAAGAACTAGGAGTTTGCACAGTCCCATAAGTGAACTAATTATCTGCAAAAAAATTAGTTCAAATGAGGGATTGTTGGAAATGACTATTTGAAATTCTTGTTAGATTATAGTCATATTATTTAGGATTGTTAACTTGTTACCGTAAATGATGGTCAGAGGATTTTTTGAGATATTCTTTCTCATTCCTATTACTGTATGGCTATATAAGCTTTCAGTAATTATCAAATAAACCAGATTTTTCTAGCTGGAATTAAGATATTGTGCTAGCACAACCCATGTGTCTCTTAGCACGAGGTTGTGGTTGCAACCTGTTATACTAGTTGTCTGACACGAGCTCGTACTTACTAGCACGACTGCCATTCCACCACTTCTCAACACGATCCACCTACTTCTCAGAACAAGTTCATGGTATATCCCTTCATTTTAGAGGTCTGGCACGAGGTCATGCCTGTTGGCACGAGGTCATGCCTGTTGGCACACCAGTGTGCCGACCTTCTAGAACTTGCATTTCATACCAACATTTAAGGCACACAATTACCACTCAACTAACAACATTTAATACATGATCGTAACTTTTCCAATATCATCACACATCAATAAATTTATTGCACAACACTCTTAGTACATCTCAAATCCCACATTCCAAATCACATCAACATTAGCACTTAAGCAACCTTAGTTATTCATACACTTTCCATAGGAACATTCTTTCACATTCATTACACAAGCTTCACACAAGATTCATAGAAAGTAAGAATGGATGCAATGTGCAATCTCAATGCAAATCACATGCAATATGCCCTGAGGTCTTCATCTCTTTACGAACATTGAGCTCTCGCTTATTTTCCTCAGGCCCAACCCGGTATTTACGACCATTGGAGCTTTTGCTTGTTTCTCATCGAGTTCTTGCTCGGCATTTTCCTCGAACTCAACTCAGTATCAATTCTCATAGCTCTCGCTCAGCATTTTCCTCAGGCCCAGCCTGGTATTTACGGCCAAATGTCACACAATATGCTCAAGCAACATATGATACATATGCAACTCATTTCGGCCAACTATCATCATCAAGTGCATGATCATACTATCTTGCATTAAATCTCAATTTTTACGACCATTTCCAACAAATATTTCATATAAGCTCATACATACATTCCTCATTCATATCTCAAGAAAATATATCACATTTTCATAGCACATTTCTCATTCTCATCATTTCGAACAAATCACACAAGATCGTAATCAATCATGTCTGTTAATGACACATGTTTGCTACCATTTTAACAAATGTGGCAATAATCAAACATGCTTAACCATACTGGTGAAAGACATACAATGTAAGTGTTGTCGGCACTTACCTCGAAATCTGCAAAGTCGAGCTCGTGGTTCAACTCTTATTCGGGTTCTGTAATCACCTCCTATAACATATTTTTCATACAATTATGTCAATAATTCATTCCTCATCTTAATCAAGCCAATTAACACCTTAATTGGACAAAACCCCTAATGCCTCTCCTTAACCTCACATTTCGTTCAAATTTTTTATTTAACTTTCATCAATCATCCACATTGTCTACATTGACTCTATTTCAACTAAATTTCATCTATTTCCTTCTCAATCTCATAAATTTTGTACTCTTCTTTACCCACATTTTTGAAAAAAAACTTAAAGTACATAAAGGGTTAGAGATTACTTCTTGAACGACTGATTTTGGCAAGAATACACCAACTCCTAGCCAAGAATCGCTCTTTAATTGCCTCTTCTAAATGTATTTTTGGTATGTTTTGAGTTGGTTTTTCCCGTAGGGCAGAAGTGTTTCACGCGTTATCGCGTTTCACTGCTCAAACGGGCACGCGCCTCAGCACGGCCAGTGCCGAAGGTCGTGTGCCATGTTTTTGGCACTATCCAAGCACGTCTCGTGCTTCAATTTGTGTCAATTGTTTCCAACAGTCTTAAAAATATAGACGTTATGTACAAATTATGTACCAATTAGAAGTCTTAAAAATAGTTTTTTTTACTGCAGAGCACTTTTTGGTCAACAAGCCCAAGTGCTGGTCAACGAACAACTTTTTCTCTAGCTGACTAAAAGTTCTTCTACTTGAGTAGATTGATGTTTTGGTCAACTAGCAATATATATAGTTGAGTGAAACTTCATTCTAATAAAAACTTGGCAATTTTAAGCTCTATTCTACTTGAGTAAGATTGGTCTTACTTGACTAATAATCATCTTGGTCGACTAATATGCCTTTATTTAGTCGACTAGAAATGTGTCTTGTCGACTAAGAAGTCCTCTTTAGACAACAACATTCAAGTTTGAACCCTAATCATTAACGTGCCACCCTAAGTTTGATTTGATGATGATTATGTTCGTTAAACATGCAATTTCCCACCAAATAGTTGTTATGCTTAATTTTTGTTGAAATACACCAGTCTACTTGACTAGGTGTAGGTCTAGTTGACTGGAATGCTCATCAGTCTACATACTTGAGTCCAATTATTCTTGCTTGTCCAAACTGATTCTTGGTCAACTAGATGTAGTCTTAGTATACTAGAAAGCTATCCAACAACATCTTTGACCATTCTATTTATTTGTTTCCATCATTTGTCAACCTATTAAGTATTATTCATCCAGAAAACAATTTTATCAAGTTCATAGAATTCCAACATTATCAAATCATAAGAAGAATTCAATGTTCACCATCATTGCTCTAATAATCTCTCTTTTTGATAATGGAAAAAATCAAATGAATCTGATAAAAATATGAAAAGAAAAAGAGAGACAAAAATTATATAGATCAAGGTTGAACCTTGTGTAGGGTGTTAGTATCCTAAGAAATCAAGCTAAAGCAATAATAATGTAAGCTTCCCCTCAATATATGCTCTCTTTATCCAAGATATGAGCTAGGAAAAATTCAAATTCACAAATTTTCAAATTCACAAATTCGCTCACATTCTATAGTTCTCCCCTTTTTTGGCATTCATCAAAAAGGAAGAACGCAAAGTGAGTACATGTAATGTGAATAAAATCATCACTAAGAGAAATATAGTATCCAAAAAAAATCCAAAAACAACATGAACATTAAACACAAGGGACATAACATCCATAATCCAACACATACAATTATAAACAACAAATAGTACAAAAATTGTCGAATGCACACAAACAAATATAAAGGATAAAGAAACTGTAGTTCTTAAACATATCCAAATAGTACAAATACATAAACATCTAAAAACATGATCAAGATGGATGCAAAGATGGTAGATCGATAATTAGATGTGTGGTCCAATGAGATACACTCCAACACTATAGACGAGCTACATCATTGCCCGATTTGCAAATGAGAATCTCCCAAATATTTTCATTGGTTGTAGACCTTCTTGATCATCTTGCTTATAGAGCTCAACTCTCTACAAATCTCTGCTCTCAACTCACCCATTTCATTATGAACTACCTTAATCTCCCTCCTGAGAGATCTAGTATCTTGAGTTCTAACATTACTTTTACTTACTGAACTCCTCTAAGGAATGACATTAGTGAAGTGATGTCCCTTTATCAACTGGAGTGAGATTAAAGGTCCTAACATGGGGTCTGTATGTCCAACCTAGCTCCTTTGTCTTAATTAGTTTCATATTTGTTAGATTCATGGTTGTAACTCTTCAATTTTTTAAAATGGAGAGAAGGCTTCACTTCCTAGATCAATCCCACTTTCCTCCAAAATTTTCGTAATATGTGCCCCAAAGGAAGCCTTCTCTATTTGGAGGATGGATTGAAAATCTGTACACGAAGCAATCTACTCTTTTGATTCATCATCCTCAATATAAGGTGAGAAAAATTCACTTCCCTTTCAGCCTCAAGATGCCAAATTATCTCCAAATCTAAATTGGTAATAACATTATAATTCGTTTTCTTGGGAAAAATCACATAGTTGATAACATAGTGATTTGATATTTAATTGGCAAGTCCATTGTTTCTAAAGTCTTATCACTCTTCACAACCATCAAGTCACAATTTTTGAATCCTCCTTGAGATTAAAGGTCCAATCTATCTCAAGCTCATCTTCCACATTGCTAGAGTCACTACAGTTTCTAGTTTTCACTAAGCTTTTATCATCATTTGAACAAGTGGGCCTTACTTTTCCTTTTTTATCCCAAACCACTTACATATCTCATTTTTAGTTATGATGATTCCTTTATTTTTGACCCTAGTGTTCATCACTGTTCCTCAAGATTGATTCCCACTATTGACAACATGCATGTCAAAATAAAATTCTCTAACTAGATCCTTATAGATATCATTCTCATAACCAACCATCACATAAATTCCCTTCTCTCTAAAATCATTAAATATTTCACCATATAGAGATTTTATTATATTTGACCAATGAAACTTCATTGAAGGAATGAGAGTTTCATTATTGAGTACCTTAGAGAATAACTCCTTTCCAATGTGAGTAAAATGAGGAAGAATACGCTCTTGTTCCAAGGAGGTATCTCCTCAGGAAGAGGAACTGCGAACACGAGTGGACTCTTATCGTGGCCTTTTGCTTGATGATTGCCCTTAACATCTCTTTGTGAGTTACCTTTTGCCATTTCAAAAAGAAAAAGATATTTGAGAAATTAGGGTTTATAGTGGATTTTGTGCGAAATGGAGTAATTTATGAGGTTTTGTAGGAAAGGAAAGTTATTTTGAATGAAATGAAGAGTTGGTTTGGTGATTTTAGGTAGAGATTTGAGCTAAAGTTGAGTGATTTGAGGAGTAATGAACAGTGTGGTCAACCAGGCTCTAGGGTTTTGTGTCTAGGAAAGTAGAGTGAAATGAGAGATTCAAGTGTTATATGGGGTTGATCCTCTTTTTAGTCGACTAGATCCATTATTAGTCGATTAGAAATTTTTTTTGGTCGACCAGGATTCAATCCACTTGAGTAGACAGGGACCAAAATTTTTCAAAAGTCATTGACTATTGTTTTCACTCGACTAGATATTACATTAGTTGACCAGGTGTTTTACTTGACTAGGCACGATTCCTACTCAAGTAAATTTATCCTATATAGTTTCAGAAGCAAATACCTATAGTGTCCTTGAAAACTATTCAAATATACTTCTTTCAAGTCGACTAAGAAGTCCTTACTCCACCAAAACTCTCCAAATTACTCAAGCAGAGTTGCGTTACTCGAATAGAGTTCATATCAGACTTGATATATGCAAACATAATGCAAAATGTGACTTAGAGGCTCAAGTGTACCAAAGGACCAAATTTTTGTATGAGTGTATGCATGTATGTGATAGTGCTAGACAAACAATAATGCAACACACATTACCAAGAATTCATATCTTACATGTTATTCCTCATCTTAATATCATTGAATAGTTCTTCTTTAAGTGGCTTAGTTAAGATGTCTGCCCATTGATCCAAAGTAAATACATATTTTGCACAAATGTCTCTTTTCAAATGATGGTCATGAAGAAAATGATGCCTAATTTTGATGTGTTTAGTTCTACTATGCAAAATAGGATTTTTACTCAAGCTTATTGCACTAGTATTGTCACAATAGATAGGAACATTAGACATATTTATTCTATAATCATGCAATTGATGTTTTATCCAAAGAACCTAAGTTCAAGCATTTTCTACTGCTACATATTTAGATTTCATTGTAGAAATTGCTACACTCACTTATTTCTTACTTACTCTTGAAATCAATGATGACCCTAAGAAATGACATATGTCACTAGTACTTTTTTCTGTCAATCCTACAACCACCATGATCTACATTGCTATATGCATAAAAATTAAAATTATCATAATAGGATAGCACAAACCATGATCAATAGTATCAATTAAGTACCTAAATATTCTTTTACAAGCAACAAGATGTGATGATTTAGGACATGATTGAAATCTAACACACAAATAAATATTAAAAATAATGTCCATCCTAGAAACATTTAAGTAAAGTAGAAATGTAATCATACCTCGATAAATCTTTTGATCTACATCTTTTTAATCATTCTTTTTAAGCTTAAGATTAGATGTCATGGGAGCCTTTGCACCTTTGCATCCATGCATGTTGAATTTCTTCAAGAGCTCTTTGGTGTACATACATTGGTGTATAAATATATCATTTATGAGTTGTTTGATTTAAATTCCTAAAAAGATCTTGAGCTCTCTCATCAGACTCATCTCAAAATGACCTTGCATTAATTCACTAAACTCTTTGCACAAAGATAAGTTAGTAGCACAAAAAATAATATCATCAATGTAAATTTGAAAAATCAATAGATCATCATCAAATTTTCTAATGAATAAGGTATTATCTACTTTGCCTCTAATGTATCCATGTTGAGTAAGAAAATTACTTAAACTATAATACCAAGCTTTTGGAGCTTATTTTAAGCCATATAGGGCCTTGTTGAGCTTGCACACATGATTTAGGTGTTCATGATCCTTAAAATAGGGGGTTGCTTCAGATACACATTTTCTTGAATACAGCCATTCAAGAATGCACTCTTCACATCCATCTGTTAAGCTTTATTCCTTTGTGAGATGCGAATGGGCACAAAAGCCTGACTGCTTCCAATCTAGCAATCGCACAAATATCTCTTCATAATGAAGCCTTTATTCTTGGTAACATCCTTGGGCTACAAATCTAAACTTGTTCTTCATCGGTTCTCGATGTTTGTCATACTTGATTTTGTTCTTCCACTTAACTCCTACAATGTTCTTATCCTTTAGTGGGGGTACCCATCCCCAAACTTGGTTTCTTTTGAATGGATTGAGTTTTTCTTGTATATCCATCACCGAATGCTCATCCTCAAGTGCTTCTTTAATGTTTTTGGGCTCAATGAGAGAAACAGATGTCGAGTTGTTCATGACCTCATTAAGTTGTCCTTACCCTATCTTTGACATCTCTAATCACTTAATCCATTAGATGATTCTTCATATTTACCCAATTCTTTATAGAGAGATCCTCCACAACTTCTTCATCTTTAACTTCCATCTAATTAACCTTCTCTTGAATGACTTGAACTTCATCATCTTCCTTGGTACCTCTATCATCAAAACCAACTACCTTTCTTGGGGTGAAATCATATCATCAAATTTTACATGTTTGCTCTCTTCTACCACTTTAGTCCTATTGTTGTAAAATCTATAAAACGTCTTGTTCCTATTAATGTATTAATCATTTACTAATAAATTTTCTTTAATAATAAAATTCATAATCTTTAAAAACTTTTTCAATCATATTCATGTCATTTATTATCATTAACCCTTATTCATCATTCATACAATATTTTCTATATTCAGTTACAATTACTCTACTATATACCTAGAATATCTGTAATGTCTTGGAAATCATTGGAATTTAAATATTTCAAAAATACACCAAAATGGGATCGAATCAGACCGATTTAGGTAAGAATTATGAAAAAACAGCAGTCAGCACGCTTGTGCAGCACGGCCTGCGCTCATGGGTGCAGATGAGCACGACCTCGTGCTTATAACCTGGAAATCAACACGATCTATGTTGAATTAATTGCAAAACAAGATTGCGCATGACTGAATAGAAACTCGTGCTGAGAATTCATAGTACGATCAAATGGAACAACCCGTGTTTAGGTCGTGTTGACTGAGAATATATAGAATTGATCAAATGAAGTGTTGTTATTTGAAACAGAACAAAAGAAGCAAGCAGGTGAAGTGTGGAAACCCTAAATTTCATTCCAACAATTGAATTAAGCCAAGGAACATCTTATTTCTTGCCAAATCAATCCCAAGTCCATTAAAGTTAAGCTATATGCTTATACATATGCTTTTAAGATGATGAATTGAGTTGTTGGGATTGTTATGGTGGAAGTTAGGGTTGAGATTAGCTGCTGGAAATAAGAAAGGATATATAGTCATGTGTTTGGACTTAGTATGAGGATGAATTGGACTATAATTGAATGGTTAAAGTTAGTTTGGGTTTTGAATAAGAGGCTTTAAGCTTGGTTAAGGTTGAATTCATTTTGTATATTCAACCTTATGATATTTTTGTACAGGAGGAGGATTTGTATGACGTTATTTGGATTGAGGTTAGAGCTCGATGCTGACTTAGGATATTGTCGAGGTAAGGGTTTTACGTTAAATCGTAAAAAGGGCTATGATCCTATGATCATATATGTTTCTATGTGCTTGTATTCTATTGAAATTTTACATGTTTTCTATCAATATTGCTATGTGCTTACATCAAATTTATGAAAACAAGTTATAAGCTATGGGTATAATGAATCATGTATGGATGATTGTGCTCTGTGTGAGTATGGTAGTTGTGTGCTATAAAATGCTTATTAGATATGCATTCATACATATTATATAAGCATTTGATTGACATAAAAGATTCTGTGTGAGTAAAAGGGCGAGCTGTGTGTGGTCCTGGATTTGCTGTGTGCTATCCGAACTAATGAGTTATATGCTCAAAGTCTTGTGATCAGGCTTTAAGTCGTTCCTCTACTGTTTGCTATAGAGGATTTCCACTGTTGTGTTCTATAGTGGACAAAACCTGAGTCACTATGTGTGAAATTGCATTTGGCATTGCATATATTTTCATTTATCTGAATATGATGTCTGAATGTGAATATCTATGTGATATTGATAACCTATGTGGTTAATGATATGTGTAATCAAGTTATTGCTGTGTGCTAAATTGTTATTCTGTGTGATTAACGAATGTTGTGTGCACGAAATGTGATGGTTATAGTTATATTTTATACTTATAGACCATACTTGGGTTTGTTTAGCTATATGCTAAAGTTGGTGTATTTTCTGTGTGAAAATGATAAGGAAATGACCTATAGAACTAAAGGAACACGGGTATAAACTGTTGTGTGCTAACATACCTTAAATCATAAATGAAATAGGCATTTTCAAAGTTCAGCACGTCCTCATGTTGAACAGCACGCCATCGTGCGGAAGTTGATATGGAAAATGATGTGAGTACCGTGTTACCTGGACACAGTGAAGTTGAGCACGGTGCGTGTTGATTGCAATACATCGTGTTGGCTGAAAATTTATACATGAACACAACCTCGTGTGTCATGAGCACGAGCCGTGCTAATAATTAATTTCCTGCACTTCATTTAATTCAATCTGATTATTCCTTACTGAGTTATATACTCACCCCTATGATTGTTTAAATGTTGTGTAGATCATAGGTAGCTGCCAACCAGACATAGTTGCTATTGTGATAAAAAACACAGTTTTTGATATTCTCGAGGTCAGGCTCCAGATTTTAGTTTTGACTTGTACTTGATGTACATATTATGTATATATTCTAGTTTGAAATAATTTTCAAACTTACTTATGCTTCTGCGTGGTTGTAAAATGTTTTGGGCTGAGAGTTTTCTTATATATATACATCTTACTTTTATTCTTTTCTTGATTATTATGAAATTGGAAAATTTTTAGTTTTCAAATTTGAGTTCCACTATTTTTGCTTATTCCCAATAATTATTAACTTAATTTATGGAAATTTTGATGGTGTTACATTTAGTTCATTGCAATTCCCATTGCCAATGATCAACTAGGAATGTTTAGATGTTATCCTTATGTTCACATGAGCCACTATCAAGTGCCTCACATAGATAATTAAACAAGACTAACATCATCGATGATTTTATCAGTTCCATATGGACAAGAAAAAGGACAAATAAAAATGTAGACTAATCTTTATCATTCTCTAATAATGATAAGTAACTTTTTGCAGGATGACTACATTGGGCTTAAGGCCCATACTAACATGACACACGACATTGTTAAAGTCAATACAAGCTAATCCTAACCCTTTTTACATAATTTGATTCATTGAACAATTACATCATTCTAAAAATTCTTTAAAACTATCATCATAAATTATATTCACCAATTTATCCATATCATTGTTTATAATTTAAAACACACACATATCATATAACATAATGTACTCATAACCAAATATTATACATGTCTACAATTTATATTAGAGAAAAGTTTGTCAAAGCAACAATTATTTGGCCTGATATACCTGAAAATAATATAAGAAATCTATCACATCCTTATCCTGTCATCTTATAATCAATAAAAAAGACACAAAAATGAAGAATAAATCAAATGTGTACTATTTAGAGTATATAAATCTTAAGAATACATAGAAATAATCATATGAATTGTAGTTGAAAATGATTAAAAACATAAGAATAGTGTTGGGAATTGAAAGATGTCTTAACTGTGATCAACACACCAGATGTGTAACAGACATTGGTGAGCATGTTGAATCTCAACCATAAAGAGAAATTACAAGTGACCGTGGTGCGTGTCTCATCCCTATCCTAACAACTTATAATTATGAAAATAGATCTAGAAGTCAAAAGTAAACCAAATATAAACTTAATGTATACTATTCATATTATGTAACTTATATAATACATAAGTATAATCATATGAAATTGAATAAAAATAATAGATAGCTTAAGAATAATGTTATAAATGGAAAATAGGTTTAATGTAGT
>CANYCX012797173.1:0-16253 GCA_948193385.1 Breynia disticha f. nivosa
TGGTAGGATATTATCGTAGATTTGTAGAGGGGTTCTCAATTATAGCTGCTTCGCTGACACGAATAATGAGAAAGAATGTAGCTATTTAGTGAAATGATCAATTTCAACAAAGTTTTGATCAGTTGAAGTACAGATTGACCATAGCTCTAGTCCTTGCGATTCCTTCGGGCACCGGAGGATTTGTTATATACATTGATGCTTCTTATCAAGGACTTGGATGTGTGTCGATGCAAAACGAGAAGGTGATAGCATATGCCTCGAGACAACTCAGACCACACGAGATAAATTATCCAGTACATGATTTAGAGCTTGCAGCGGTAGTGTTTGCTCTAAAGATCTGGAGACATTATCTTTATGGCGAGACGTTTCAGATTTTTACCGACCATAAAAGTCTGAAATATTTGATGACCCAGAAAGAAATAAATATGAGACAGAGACGATGGTTAGAGTTGTTGAAAGATTATGATTGCACAATAGAATACCATCCTAGAAAAAGAAAACGTGGTTGCTGATTCACTCAGTAGGAAATCGAGTGTTGTTATATCTATTTAGCAACTGACGTGCATGAATGATTTTATAGCTTTACGAAGCTTAAATGTGAAGTTGGAGTTGACAAAAACAGGAGTGTTAGTTGCACAGTTGATGGTTAGACCAAAATTATTAAGAAAGATACAAGCAGCACAAAAGGATGATGAAGAGTGTATCAGAATAATCGAGTAGATTGACCAAGAATTGGAGACTCCATTCCAGTTGGTCAACGAATTGTTGATGTTAGGTACCAGGGTATGTGTACCGGAGATTGAGGGTATCAGACAGGAGATACTGGAAGAAGCACATGATGCACCTTATGCTATGCATCCAAGGATGACTAAGATGTACAATACCCTAAAACAGCATTTTTGGTGGCCTAACATGGAGAAAGATGTGGCAAATTTCGTATCTAAACGTCTAATATGTCAGCAAGTGAAAGCTGAACTCCAAGTGCCAATAGGAAAACTTCAGCCTTTATCTATACCATTTTGGAAGAGGGAGAGAATAACCATGGATTTTATGACAGGTTTAGCTCGAACACAATCAGGAAAAGATGCAGCTTGGGTCATTGTTGATAGATTGACTAAGTCTGCACATTTTCTACCTATCAGAGTCAACTTCTCTATAGAACAGTTAGCTGAACTGTGTATGCGAGAGATAGTTCGACTACATGGTATTCCAGTGTCTATAGCATCAGATAGAGATTCGAGATTTACTTCTAGATTTTATCAGGCGTTACAAAGTGCATTAGGCACGAAGTTACATTTCAGTACAGTTTTCCATCCTCAGACTGACGGACAGAGTGATAGGACTATACAGACTCTTGAGGAGATGTTAAGATCTTGCGTTTTAGAGTTTCGGAGTTCTTGGGATCGAGAAGGGGAGGAAATTGTTGAAGGACCCGAAGTCGTACAAAAAATGATAGAGAAAGTAGAGTTGATCAAAAGTAAGCTAAAGGCAACGCAGGATAGACAAAAGAGCTACTACGATCAACATAGAAGAGAAATAGAATACGAAATCGGGGATAAAGTGTTTTTGAAAGTTTCACCCTGGAAAGGGATAATGCGATTTGGAAATAAAGGAAAATTGAGTCCCAGATACGTTGGACCATATGAGATCATAGAGCGGATTGATCCTTTAGCCTATAGACTTGCCTTACCTGCTCAGTTAGCACGAATTCACGATGTTTTTCATGTGAGTGTGCTACGGAGGTATAGATCAGACCCTACCCATGTTATACCAGAGTCAGAAGTGCAGATATCAGAAAACTTAACCTATACGGAAGAACCAGTACATATTGTGGATCATAGAATGAAACAGCTAAGAACCAAACAGAATCCAATGGTTAAAGTTCTTTGGAAACATCACAATCTGGAAGAAGCAACATGGTAAATCGACGATAGAATGCGAAAAGATTATCCACATCTTTTCACATGTACATTTTATTATAATGAGTAAATGCATACACGTATAGAAATATTCATATAGAAACAAATAAGGTCGATAACAGAAAAAGAAACGAGGACTGAATTTCGAGGAAGAAATTCTTTAAGGAGAGGAGATTTGTAACATCCTCGTGTTAAAATCGTAAGACTAATAAGATAATTAAACTGATTAATAAATGTATTAAATTATGGATTAGATTGGAAGGAGAGATTAATTGAGAATTCAAGATCGGTTGATACGAAGTATTGATTAAGGAGAAAGTAAAAAAAATAAATTAAAATTAATTAAAATAATAATAATAATAATAATAAAATAATAATAATAAAATAATAATTTATTAGTTTTAAAACCTTATATGAAGAGGTGGAAAACTCCAGAAATTTTGAAAGAAAGACAAAAATAATAAAATAATAAAAGTTAGTTTAAAAGCTTTTGTGAAGAGGTGGAAAGCGTCAGAAACAACAAAACCAAGAAAAGAAAGCAATGGACGTGAGGAAGAAGAAAGAGAGAGAGAGGAGAGAGAATTTAGAGAGCGAAAGGCTATATCGAGCTAGGAAACGAGTTCAAGATATAGAATTGATCGTAATCACGAGCCGGGAACTTATCGGTATAAGCAGAACAGGTAAATTTCGAAGTTTACCGTAAATTTTTACAAGTTTAAATATTGAAGTTTTCGTATAATCGAGTCTAAATTAGAAATTAAGCTGGGAAAATGATTTGAGATATTAAATCATTTGTAGTTTCGAGTAGGGAATTTAATGAGATTATTCGTTAATTTTTCCTAGTTTTATTATAGTTGTTTTGAATTTATTCGTAATAGAATTAATTCATAATTAGAGAATTGAGTTTGAAATTAAGTTAGAAATACGTTATATTGGGTTATTCCTGATTGGAGTAACCATAGGAAAAGGGTTAGGGTTCCGGCTAGGGTTTGCAGAATTGAGAATTAAGAAAAATTACTAGGACATGCATTAAATTGGAAATTATATTGGAAAGTTTAGGTAATTTGTTGATTATATTTATTATATGATTGATATATATTAGGGAGGCATCGTAGCCGAGTAGGACGGGACGCGAGTTCGCACCAGTCTGAGTACTTCAGCTGACAGGTGAGTATATCTCACTATTTGACTTTATCAAAATGAATGGTTTTAGATATATTTATTTAGGATCGAATTATGAATGACTTTGCGATATGAGTTGCTTTTATATATTTTATTTACGAACGAGATAGAAATTTGATTTTCATGTACAAAATCAAAAACGCGAATATGAAAATGAAATGAAAACGAAAAAGAAAATGAGATGATTTTATGGGCGTAATTATACGATTATGTTATATGATATGATTTATATGAAATGCAAAAGGAATCATAGATACGATTCAAATGAAACAGGTACTCAAAACGAGAAGGCATACGATACTGGTACGTGAACGTGTTTATGGTTTTATATGATATGTGCTATGTGATATGATATGCGGAAAGGTGATGGAAAGGTGATCAATGATCGATCATTCGGAGACGGGAGTAGGGAGACAGAAGTTAGGTCCACATGAAAAGGAGGTGGAAAACCATGTTTTCAAAACTAATAGGAAGACGGAAGTTAGGATTTTTTATGAACGAGAACGTTCAATTCAAACGTATATGAATTGAAATGAACATGAGTTTAAAATAATAATTCAAAGGCAAAATGAATCGAAAAGTAAAATGAAAAGAAAAGAAAGGAAAATCACTTCTGTATTTGTGAATGATTGCTACCAATCTCCTTCTCATTTCTACTCTCCTCCTCTCCTCTATTCCCCTACTATCTTTCTCTCTTCTTCCTCACTCTCCTTCTCAATACCCTTCTTAGTCTCATCTGTCAAACTCACATACTTTCTATCCTAACTGGTATCATTACATGATTTTATGGAATGAATTGTTAAATGGAAAATTATTGATTAAGTTATTTATGTGAAATGATTATTTATTTGGAATGAATTGTTAAATGGTAAATTAATATTAAGTTGGTTATGTGGAATGATTGTTGATTGATTATGGTTCCTTAGACATTGGCATATTGCATAAGGCATGGATAAAGTTATAATGTAAGAAAAAGTGCATACATGTGGAGTTTGAATGTGTTTGATGATTGAATGAAACGTGAATTGTGATTAGAGTATGACTGATTAAGTTGTGAGATTGCTTGTCCTTCTAAGGTGTTGTATTGTATATGTGTTTGGGAATGTGCTAAGTATGGATTAACTTAGGTGGTTATTATGGTGAACTTGTGTGTGGATTAACGTACGCTATCCATGAGAATAATGCACATTAAGTTGGTTTTCCCAGTAACGTACATTACCATGAAGATTAACGTACGTTACTTCATCCCTAAACAATGTACTTGAATAATTGGATGCTGAATTTAGAGTATACCATATGAGAGGTACAATGGTTGGATAGATCATGAAGAAAATGGGATTGAAATTCTCGACAGCGTCATTGTATGTTTACTTGTGTGAACAGATCTGTGCGATAAGATGATTGTATGATAATTAAATAACGAGTACATTAGGCTTAATATAGTCAGAAAAGTGTGTTGATGTATGCTCTTACTGAATTTTTATCCTCACGTCATTGTATGTTTCTTGCGTGAATAGAGTTGTGAGACAGTTGAGTGGATTATTCTGGTTTAGTCCACTTCAAGTTTTGAAAGGACGTGTCAAGAGGTCAGGATCCATCCACCATGTGCTTAGGTTAACTAGAAATTTTTAATATTTGCTGCAAATAGGTTAACCTTTAGGGTTATTAAATCTGAGCAAAAACATTTTTGCGACCAACTGGAAGCCATTTTGGAGTGTATATTTTCATTTGGAGTGGTCAATAATAAAAAACTTGGCAACCACGTGATCGTTATTATATTAGTAACTACGTGGTTGCTAAGTCAACGTCCATGTGTGTTGGTCGCCTAAAATCGATCCTTAGAGAGAGGGACTCGCGTTGGAACTAATTGCTCGCGAACAAGAAACGAATGTACGCGAGTTTGTATTGCCTAAAAGCTTAGGACATTTGACTATGTGGACCAGACTAATCTAAAAGCTAAAATAAATTAAGTTATGTTATGCCTAAGTGCGAAAGCAGTAAAGAAATTTAATGTGCGTGAAAATAAATGGCCGAAAATAAATTACATTAAATGAAAAGTTACAACTACATTAAGCCACTTACAGAAAACCCCTCAGAAGATGACAAGCTTGCCATTTGCAAGCGATCCCTTTGGAACTTTTAGTAAGCAGAACAGTAACTATGCTAGAAAAAGACAAACTGAAAAAGTAGCAAATGTCAAGGTGGGTAGTTTTTTTCCTCATTATCGAAATTCTTCTCTTATATAGACCTCTGGTGCAGTTATTCCATGACTTTAGTTTGAGCGATTGCAACTTCCCTACTTTCTCAGAGCCATGAACAATCAACACAAAACTATTGTGCTGAGTTTGTGACGCATGGAAGATCAGTTGTTTATTTGAAATCCATCTCAACTGTTCAAATAACTGACCGCGCCTTCACAAATAACCATCGCTTCAGGTCCATGTCACATGATCACAACATTGGTTTTTGCGAACTCCTTTTGCCTTCTTGTCCTCGGGCTATTCCATGGTTCGCATTTTTGCAGACCATCAGACGTTGTCACGAGGATCTTCCTTACTGCCCGCTAGTTCCTAGCCTTTCGTGCTTCCTCGCTTTCATTATATATTTTTCCATCCGGTTTTTGTCTTCCCGTGAATCAGATTCTCACCTCATTGCATGAATATGTGCCTACAAGTTTTGACATTAGAACATCGATGAACTCTCCTACTTATCGCCCAAGCAAAAGCAAATGAGTCTTTCTTACACTTCCTTTGTCATTCGCTTCCATATTTATGCACATTTATCATCTAACTCCTGAGGATAACTCTTAGAGGTTAACAATGTGGCTGCAAATTTTCCCACTACAAACTCGTACAATTTAGTGACCATGTGGCTCTTTTACGACTACATATTTACCGTGCCAAATTTTCCTACATTACTGTGCGTAATGGCATCCTTTTAACTACTATGTAGTCGATAATTAGCGATCAATTTATTTGGTCACTAAACATTGGTTAGACTATTATAGTGGCCTTCACATAACATGGATAAAGAAGAACTAAAGAGTTTTTAAACACCATTATAAAAGAGTAGTGAACCCAATAAACATTCATAAAATTTTAATTTATTAGAGAGAAGAAAGAAAGAAAGAAAATTAATGTATGGAATTTTGCGGATTAAAAATGACCTGCAATACGAAGAAAAGGTGAGTAGGTTTTAGTAGTTGAGAGGTGGATAGATTCTGAGTTCATATTGGAGAGCGAAACTTGAATTTATAACCTTACATTGCAACTTTCTCTATATAAAGTTTTAATGATTGATCGTTTGGAGTAGACCGATTAGTATTGTAATAATAAACATACATCTCTACCAAACATTCTGATCTTATTCTCGTTGGAAATAGAACTTCCATAACATGGGAAAATTATTTATATTTTGGTGGTTCTGGATGGGTAAGATTGCCATGGAAATAAACAAGGCATGTAGTAATATTTATCAGAGATCCCATCACAGCATGATTAAGAGCTAATCTAAGCAAACAACAAATAAACATTTTGCATTAGAGATCTGACTTGGCTGCATTACAACAGCTGTTCATGCAGGGGACCCACAGTGCAGGCCAGTTTCAAGCCTTACACACACGAGTAGGTCCCAATGCAGGCCATGCGAAATACTTAGGATTCTTTAAAATAATAGATTGTCGATATTGAGGTGGAGATGTATACACTTTTGTTAATTATGTGGTATGTTGTGTTGCTACTACTTGATAAGATACAGTGATCATTTTTCTGGGACGTCGCGGGGTTAATGGACTCGTTTTTGTCGTTTTTTTTCCCTAAATTAAATTTCTTTAAACTTAATTTGTAGCTAAATATCTCCAACAAAAGATATTGTCAAGTACCTTAATTAGAGTGCAACTCTTTCTGTACATCTACTCCATTGTTTGAAAGAACAAACAAATGACGTTTGCTCAATATTAAATGACTGCAACTAACAATAACAAATAAATGTATTTAGAAGTAATTATTCTTAATATTATTAGTTATATAAATAACCGATCCAAACATATTCAAACTGATTTTTTCTGTTTGATTTTAGTTGATTCAACCGAAATTTCGACACTCCTAATCAAAGCAAAACGTATTGAAAAAATTTGTTTTCTATCGACGTCATATGTCACTGCACTATTTATACACAATTACAACAACTCATTAATCAAAGGTTACAAGTATTTTTCGACACGCTGCTTAAGATTGATAGGTCCAGGAATCTACATGTTTATTTGATCTTGGTTCTACCCAATTTGTCGTGGGGATCTGGTAATTCTAACTTTCTGTTTAAAATTTAAACTTGCACGTATTTATGATATTTCGAACAAATCTTCAGCATTAAATAACATACCTCAAAGATCATATAATTACTATAGAATTAGTATATGTTTTACATGTATTTAATATTTTATCGAACAAATCTTAAATATTAAATTTTTCATGTCTTGGAAATTTTATAAATCACTTAGATTTATATTTTCACTTATGTGATATAGATTTTCACAATTTAATGATACGTAATCATTTAATAATTGTGAAAATATATAATTAATTTTAGATTTATATCAACGCATAGTATTTTCAAAATTTGAAAAAATAAATTTTGATACATGATCGAATCCATAAAACGTTCTAGAAAAATACACAATTTCTTAGAAACAATTTTTCATAAAATTCTTACATTAAACACATTGAATTTTCATTTTAACAAAATTATATTGAAAAATAAAAAATAATCAAAAATGAAAATTATAAAAATTTGGTCGTGAAGAATCCGCCACAAGCTGATTATTTGGTGGCGCGTGAATCCCACGAGCGGATGCGCGTATGGCAAAGACGACATACTCGCCGTGCATGACCAACACATGTCGGTTAGGTTCTAGCATGGTCAGATGCGGTCAGACCGTTGGTCAGCTTCGGTTCGGGTGAATTTACTTGTGGGTCAGATTTGGTTTTGGTTTGAATTTGGTTTTGGTTTGAATTCAAACCATAAATCAAACAATTGACTTTTTCAAACACTCCAGCCTACCACTGATGACTGATCGCTACATCAGTGTTTCTTCTCCAAGTCCAGCACTGTTCACGCATTGCTGTTCACGCTCCTGGTGTTGTTCATCCCGAACAGTAATTTTAAAACTTTTCTTTTTTGTTCGTTGCCTTCTTGACCATTCTTGATTACGGAACTTGAGATTTTAAGGTTTTAGGACATTTTAAATTCGGTGATGGCATCAGAATCACAAAATTTAAATGAAAAAGTCACATTTTTTACAGGATTGTCAAAAGAAGTGTCAATTTTATTCTCAAAATTTCATAAAAATTCAAAGGTAATCTACATTGGAATTATTAGTAATGCCAACAACATTTTTCAGGTGAAAAGAACACATTTTTCATCATTCTAGCCTAAAGCTCTGATACAAATTATAGATCTCAACACTGAATAAAGCACAAAGCAATATAAGCAGTAAATAATCTAAAAGACTTATCTGATTATCGCAACGGAAGAGTTGAGATCCTCGATATATTAACTGTTGGCCTCCTTTTCCTACAAACAGATTGCCGAGTTGAAAGCATGTTCTTTCGTAACCCTTTCTACTGAATGAAACCAGATGAACGGAGTGTAGAGAAAAGATACTGATTTTTTTCTAAACATATGTTAAATTAATTCACTATAATTAGTGACTAGAGTTTCTTTATGTGACCCTTATATAACAATAAGAACTTCCTCATAAGTCTCAAAAGCTGACAAACTTATTTTCAACCAGTCCTATTTAGTTAGTTTAGTCTTGGACGCACCCTTAACTACTAACAGAACCAAAAACAGCCACAATTAATGAGGAATATTTACTATGAGTCCTCTCTTTAAAAGAATTCATTGAGACAATGATTATAATCATTCGATCTAGTGAAAAAAAGTTTGAACATTTAATTTGTTTAATAAGAAACAGTTTAATCATACGTAATCTGTATATTTTTAGTTAAATAAAAAAAACTTCAATGGTTGTCAAGAAAAAGACTTTAATGAATTTCCGAAACTCATATTAAAATTTTCCGAATTAATCTCGTATAACTTGGGTTGAGATGCATAAATATGTCTTGAATGGATAGATTGACGATATGATGTCATTGTAAGTAGGAGGAAGTGTGAACTTTGTATGTTGATTGCTTGGATTTCACCACATCATGCACATTATTATGCATTGGGGCCTCCACTTTTTTCTTTGGGATAACAATCCCACACTCACTTTCTTGGTTTTGTCGTATCCTTTTCATTTCTCTTTTTTTTTTGTCCGGATTCTTTGCTCCTTTTTAGTTTTCAGCATCACAATTTATTTGTTTTCTCTTTTCCTCCTATATATTATTTAATATTTATTCCATATTATAGCAACTTTGTGATTGAGATACTGTTTGCTTTTAGACTTGTCAACCTCTAGAAAACTTTTTTTCTCAAAAAGCATCTCTTTTTCTTGACAAATGGCTCACCATATTTTACTGTATTGTCGACTGCATGTAAACATCTATTATTGACCTTCATAGATTTTATGTCGAAAGCAGAGTCCGCTTTGCGAGAATTACAATGAAGACATGGAATAAATTGCAACAAAATGACTACGGTTGAAATTCCAAGGACAAGTGTAGGATACATGAAGGAATGTTATCAAAATTAGAAAAATGATCAAACCAAAACAGTGATTGGGTGACTGGTTCATTAATCGAATTAGTGGTTCATTGGTTGAACTGTTAATTTAAAAATAATATTCACAAATAAATAATAAATTTTAAAATTATTTTAATCTTTAAAATCAAAAAGTTTCACAGGTTGAACCGACAAATTCTTCATTTAATATCAGTTCACTTACAAACTAATCTTAGTAGTAAAATTGAATTGAAATAATGATTGACCTATCAGTTGACTGATTCAACTCATCGGTATTACACCAATATTAGGTCATTAAGTAACCGTTCAACATGTGTCCACAGTTTTAGTATATTTGTTGATTTTTGCTTTCGTCTTAAAATTGTTTGGTAGATTTTTTTTCATTTGCTTACTCAACAACTCCAAAATTTTGATTGCCATAATAAGTGAAACATTTTTTTTCCTATTTTAAGTATAAGCAATTACTGTACCTTAAAATTGTAGCTTAATAATATTATCTCATATTTCAGTTGCTAAGTATTTTTATTTCATTAGTTTAATCTCACCTTGATATTTTAATACATTTTTATATTTGAAAGTCCTAAAATTTTGGGCATATTAATCTCATTATTAAATTTCTCATAGACTTTATTTAGTGTTAAACAATTCATACTACTCGAGTAAAAAATACTTGAACGAATTATATGTTATATTAATTAATTAATAATTAAGCATAAATAAAACGAATATGGTCTTAAACCTGGCAATTCGTTACTACACAACGAAATAGTAGCATAACCTCGTTGAGAGTGATCCAATTCCACAAGCGTATGCACGTCGAGAATCAGACGGAGTTTCGCCCCAAAAACCACACCGAAAAAATCCGATCAACCTAATCTAGAGAGAAAAATACGTCTCACTTTAATACAAGAAAAATTTAGAAAAGAATGTGAAAGTCTATAGCCCATGCACACGTATATGGATTTATGAATGATATAAGTTACAAAATCCTTTAATACAAAACAAATTAAATTGTATAAAACTACTTATTATAAACTCACAAGCCGAATTTTGAAGTGTTCAAGCTCGGCTCGTTTAAAATTTTACAAGTACGAGCTCGAGCCGAGCTTTCTTCCTGAGCTTAAATTTTTGTTCAATCTCTATTCATTTAAAGCTCGAGAGCTAACGAGCCTGTTCAAGCTTGATTCCTTTAAAGCTTGAGAGAGTCGCTGGATGACGAGAGAGTGATAGCGGCAAGCGGTGAGTTTAAAGGTCTATAAGGGAGTGATCGTGAAAGTAAAGAGAGCTGGAGAGTAATTTGATAGTGATTGAAGAAATTAAGGTTTAGTAGTTGATGATTATCTGATAACATTATGTGACTAAAAAAAATCAAATTAAGATGAAGTGAGATGAATTAGTTTCAAAACTATGTTGTTTTGTGTAAAACTATGTAGTTTTACACTAACATGTTGTATTTTAAACATTATAATTAGTATTGACATAAAAATCAATTTTCAGGTTAATTTTATCTAAAACAAATTAATGTATTTGACATTGAAATTTATTATTCAAATAAAAATTTGTGATTATCGTTGTATATACTTGCTTAAAATTTGCCTTACATATAATTTGTACAACTAATTTGATACATCTTTGTACAATTTACAAGTTTGTTCATGAGTATATTCACGAGCCTAAACGAGCTTCTTAAACAAATATATTTACGAGCTTACGAGTTGAGTACCTGAATATTTAAACTGACTCGTTTATTTAAACTAACCTAAAATTTTGTTCAACTGTAGCTCATTTATTAATAAGCATAATCATGAACGAGCTCTAAACAAGCCGAACATCGAACTACTCGGCTGATTTCGGATGTAAAATATATTCTTAAAAAACAGGGCCACTTTTTGAATTGGAGTGAGAGATGATAATATTTTAATTAGGGAAGCAGATTGAGCATTGATGGTGTGGTCTAACTTAATTAGATTGTGGTACAAATATAGAAAGTAAAACACGCACTCTGATGTCACATAATTGCAATTCATTCTCATGCTTAATCATTCTGCTTCCCAACTCCCATCATCATGCATGTCCCATCCCATCCCATCCCTTCTTCTACAATCATCTACTCCATTATTCCATCCCTTCTTTCCCCTTTAATTAATACCACTTCCTAATCCCGCCATTTTATTTTATTTTTTTTTTGTTGTAAATATTGTTTATTGCATGTTCAATTATGAAAGTATCTTATACATAATGTACGTATGTATAAAATATGAAGAGTACGAGAGACCTAACTTCAATGAACGTAGAGGAAGATATTACAGGTACAATATTTAATGTACTGTAAAGCACCCCATTATCAATTGCCATGGAAAACTAAAATGTCTATAATTTATTTCCCGATCTAAATACCAAACTACCCAACATGGATTTGAAATTATTTAGTTTTTAAGTATAAAATAATATTTCGATATTTAATTATCTAATATAGATAAATAAAATATAGCACAATATTAGTAATATATTCAAAATATGGCATATGTATATGAATGTATACGAGTAGGAAGGGATCCCCTAAAAAAATGACATTTCCGACAAAATCCGTCGGAAATTTTCGGATAAGCAGAAAATTTTAATATTTCAGCATTGAATTTTTTTATCTAGCGGTATTTTTGAAGGAATTAGTTGGAAATTTTCAACGAAATTTATTAAAATTTTTCAAAAAAAATCGTAAACTCCTATTCCTTCAATTAACTCAAGGTAATTTCATATATTTATATCAAAAACTTTTTCTGCAAAATTCGTTTCTTATCAAGTATGTACGATAAAGGGTGAGTGTTGCTTAGAGTTTTAATTTCTTTTTTATCTCAAAATAATTACAATTTAAATTTTTTCATACCAAATTAATTACCTACAGATGAAGCCTAAAATAGTTAGGTAAATAATCCATCAATTACATAATATATATATATTTAGTGATGTAATTCCAAACATATAAGGCAACCACATATGTTAATTACTTGTGTCATTTCTTTTTCAACGTCTTTGGACACCATTTTCCCCCTCAAACTTTGAATTACATTCACATTAATAATTAGTAATATTTCAAATTAATATATTTTATTTCCTTGATGAATATTCAGGTAAATAACAGACAATAGATAAAGGTTATTGTGTGGAGTAAACTAATAATTGATCATTTTTGGCTTTTATGAGTCATTGTCAAATATAATAGAAATTGGAAAAATATATAAATTGATAAAAATATTTTCGTACGGTTTATATTAATAAATTGTTTCTACTGGTAATTTTTATACATCATAAAAAATAGAATAAGTTAAAATATATTTCGATTTGTTGAAAAGGACGATAATATGAAGTCTACAGTTTGAACGATTAGTTTATGTAATAATAACCAATAAGATTAATTTCCATCTTCTTTATGCTTTTTTTAAACTATTCAATTAATTTTAAAATTAAACATAAATGGATGCTTTTCTTCTACTGATTTTAATAACATTTTTTGAAATAATAAATCTTTTTATGAATGGCATGTCAATAATAAAATCAAGTAGAAATAACATGAAAATATTGCCAATGCCCTATCCCTGTGGAGATTTCAAAATCTCCTTTCCTAAAAAATTCCAAACATTGACATGTCATCATTCACGAAGAATTTTTTTCATTTCCACCCAACATAAACTTCTTCTTCTCTACTAAGTTGATAATATTGCAATGAATTAAGACTAATATAATTCTTTATGAAATGCTTGTGTTTGTGTAATCATATAGAAAATGAAATATAAAATACGCAAACAAACACACAATATTTTTTCCTTCGACCAAAGGTATCTTACCTCAATCATTTTTATGAAGCATTTCCCTCTAGCCAAAATTATAGACGAATACATATAAAAATGGAAGTATTCAGTTTTGTTCATGGTTCATTAATTATAAAATCAAAACAAATGGACCTTGATACACGTTTTGACTCAAACTACATAAATTTGCAACAAAATTATATGCATTTTTTAATATAATTAAATTGCCTAATTAATAATAAAACTAAAATTAACATAATAAAATAAAAATTTCAATAATAAAATTAATCAATCCAATTCTCATCTTTAAGTAATGACTAAAGATTTTACATTTGATTCAAATGTTTAAGTGACATATGTTAATATTTTAATGAACATATCAAATAATGAGTCAAATTCAATTTAACTCTCTCTTAAATGATAAACTACTATACATTTGAAAATTTAACAAACATGTGTTAATTTTTTATTCTAATATCAATAATTTTCTTATTAAGAAAATTAGTTTATAGATGTTGAACTCAGTAGCAGCTCTAGATTTTAGAACCCTAACTTCTGCTATAAGGTCCCCACTAAATATAACTAGAATATGCATAATATTGAATTAGTTTTGAATTATAATCAATTTGAAAATATTTTTCCTCCTCCATTCGTCATTGCTAAAATAAGAAAGCTGGAAGTTATATTTGTAAGAATATGTATGTGCATTTTACGCGTACCGTAACATTAGGACTAGGGTTGTTTAACTATCCGATGAACCGAGTACAATCTTGTTCAGATTCAGTTTGTTTATTATCTGAGATTAATATTTTATTAACAAACAAACTTAATTGTAAACGAACCGAAACCAAACGGACTTTTATTAAATTTGAACTCTAATAGTTCACGAATAACCCGGTTTATTACCGCTAATAAGGACACGATTCTTATAGAACCATGTACAACTATTCAATCCCTTCAAAGGAAGGCTTGATTTACTTGAGCCCAATTTTCGCCCATGCGAAGTGTTGACTGGTAGGTCTAACGACCTCGATTTGGCCATGAATAATTGAGAACTGAAGTCACGGTCATGAATCATGACTTGAAAATCTTGTTGTTTCAACAATTGTCTATTTTTATTATAATAGAGGTCAAAGCATAGAAAATAAGAATAATTGCCTCTTAAAATGAGTTCAAAGTATAGAAAATGAACCTTAAATTCATCTAGAAATTTGAAATACATTAGCTTCTCGATTGTGACGGCATTACCAATTCCACACCACTAACTAAGCTAAGAGCTGATGCTAAAAAAACTAAGCTACTTCACATACCACAGTGAAAGTTTAGAAATCTTCGTGTTTTGGAAGGAAATACGTGGAACCTTATCATGTCATGATTTTAACAACATATCGCCAGTTTTTCTCTGCCCTTTGCGCTTAAAATTTTTATTGTGTATTTAGCTCAAATCATGAATGCTTAAGAGAAAACAAATATAATAGGATGTGTTGATTTGGCAAAAGGTTCTCTATGTCCGATCCAGCCATGTCCATAACTGTTGTCTTAGAAACACCTCCAACACGACCTGGTGAATCCCTTAGACCCACCAACCAACGAAGTCACCATGAAGGACGCGTTCCAGCAGGCAGCAGCCATGCAAGACCCAAGCAACAACATCGTATTTCTCCACTTTCACACCCGTCTTAGCAGCCACAAGCTACTGCTAGACAATTTCATTACAAGAAAAAAGAAAATTAACAACGGAATAAGTCTGCCAAAAAAAACAAATTAAAATCCGTCATTAAAGTGAACCAACAACAAATTTTGTGACGAAAATGAGACGATGCAATGGGGGTCGATGCTAATTACACCGCGATAGAATCGGCCACTAATTTCTGAAGGAAAAAGCCTTTGGAACATATGCCGTTATTTAGCAATCGATGTGCCGTCACTATTTACTGATCGATATTCCATCACTACTTACTGACGAAATTCCGTCACTATTTAGCGACCAATATTCCGTTGCCATTTAGCGACGGAAATCCTTCGTTTCTTAACAACATTTTGAGCGACACTATTTCCATCACTAATTAATGCTTGAATCAGCACCTACTATACAATGGAAAATTCTGTCACAAATATTGAGGAGAAACAAATTATCATTTTGTTGATTTGTAGATATTAAATAATTATCACTACTAAATTAAAATCATAATAATATTTAAAAAAGTAATATAAGAAATATATATATATATATATAAATATTTTTAATATATTAAAATATCATCCACAATACATAAGCTTAACATCCAAATTAAACTTATACATGTAAAATATATAGAGTTAACATTCAAACAAACATATATACAAAATATATTCCCTCCGTCCCATTTTTATAGACATTCTTTCTATATTGGTTGTCTCAATATATAGGCAACTTTCTATTTTCATATATATCATTTATTGTTTGAAAGTCATTTTTACCCTTGTTAAATTAATGACATTCTTATGTTTCCAATTCAGAATTATTAATACAATTACTTATTATCCAATTAAAACACTTCATTGAATAAGGACAATACTGTAAAAACATATGTTAACTACCACTTATAACTAACATAACTACATGTTTCTTAATTCCCGCAACTTGTCCAAAATCGCCTATCAATGTGGGACGGAGGGAGTA
>CANYCX012797393.1:0-20659 GCA_948193385.1 Breynia disticha f. nivosa
ATTTCTTATCAACTATAAAATAACTTATTTAATTATATTTTATGATAATATATATATTTTTTTAAAGTGTGACAATTTCCTTTGCAGCAACGACTTGCAAGGAAATATAAATTAAGATGGGAATACTTCATCCGTCCCACAATAATAGACGATTTTAGATAAGTTGCGGAAATTAAGAAACGTGTGGTTATATTAGTTATAAGTGTTATCTAACATGTGCTTTTACAATATTATCCTTATTTAATGAACTGTTTTAATTGGATAATAAATAATTAGATGAATAATTCTGCATTAGAAACATAAGAATGTTATTATTGACGAGGGTAAAAATAACTTTCAAACTATAAATGATATGTATAAAATATAAAATTATCTATATATATTAAGTCAACTAATATAAAAAAATGTCTTTAAAAATGAGATGGTGGAATTATTAATTTATTTATTGGACCTCAAACTTCTAGATTAATGGAGAAGTCATAATGTTATGTTATGGTCAAATGGTCATTCGGAAAAAATTGTAAAATATAAAGGACCACGTTCTCGAGAATCTAAGATCTAAATCAAGATTTAAAGGCACATTAAGGGAACTTTGAGTCCAAGGTATTTTGGATATAGTAAAAATAAATTTGAATCATTGATTTTTTCAGTAAAAACAGTTTTTATTTTACGTAAAGTGTTTAGTAAACTGAAGAAAGAGTCCCCTCTTCATTTGCTTCATATTAAAATTCACCCACATTCAGATCCCTTTTTTTAAAGAACAATCTTCTGTGCATATCATGGTTTATTTACCGTCAAACGTTGAAAAATTCATCTCATTTGAGTTAGATCAGATTAAATTCATTTTGAAAAATCTTTATTTTTTGATGAAATTAGTTGGAATTTGAAGGTAAAAAAAAACATTTTCTTGTATTGCAATATATATTTAGGCATGGTTGTTTGGAGGAATTCATTTTCTAAAAAATTATTTTCTTGATTTTTCAATATTTGTTACCAACGAAAAATAAGTTAACAAAATTATAATTTAAAAATCAATGAAAAGTAATTATTATTTTTAACATATTTTTAAAGAAAATATTTATTTTATATAATATAAAATTATATTTTTTATTATATTTTTAAATATTTGAGTATGAAATATTAGAGAATATAATTCTGAAAGTGATTTAGCCATTAATGAATAATGCATATTAGATTATCAAATAACATCAACATCTAAAGAAAATGAAAATACTAGCAATTGAATCTTCAGATTACTTCACACTAAAGCTAACTAAAATGATCACTTCACTAAGACATTTTTCATCATATTAGTCAAACAATATCAGAATTAATCTATAAGTGTAAACATACATATTTACTCTATTGTTCTTAAATATATGTGGTTTTATAAAATATTTTTTTATATTTTATGTCATTTTATATTTTTTATACAAAATTTATATTTCATTTTTAATGTTGCTATCATTAGATTATATTTTAGTATAAATTTAATTAAGTTGTTATTTAAATATACAAAATTTTAAACTACATATAATTTAAAACAGAGAAAATAGAGCAATTTTACCTCGCCAATAAATTATATGTTGAAATATAAAAGGTGAGCTTATCCCACATAGAAGAAATAAAGAGGAGACGAGGTGTATATATGTGAGAACATGCGCAAGGTCTACAATAACATGAGGCCAAAGACTTGATCATCATAGAAGATGGCTAAGTAAAGAAGACTCGGGTAGATATTCAAATTAAAGAAAAGAAGACATGGAATTTCTGAAGTAATAAATCCAGATAAAAAAAATTATAAGTCAATTAATTTAGTTCAAATTATTACCAACACACTTTGCAAAGGTTTTTTTTTTCTCTGAACCACGAGGTATTTTGCGCACCCTAAACTAATCCTCATTCGAGCCGGACAGGATCACAAGGGCGGCAAAGGACTCGAACTCGAGATCTCTGGTCAAGTTAGAATAATCTCACGCGAGTTGATCTACGCGTTTGGACGTGGAAAAGCAAAGTATACCATCGAACAATTTGCAAGTTGGAGAATGATATGGCAGTTGAGGAGTAGATTGTTAGTGGACTTACTTAATGATTTGGACCACTCCAATCAACAAGGTGTCAACCCACCTCATCTAAATATACTGAAATGTGTTATACTCCATTGTCTATAAGTTTGTAATGAACGACTTCAAAAACATCGAAAGTTCATAGTAATGTAACCAACCATCAAACTCGATCCATTAAAAGGGTTAAAACGTCATACGTGCCAAAAAATTCAAATATCAAAGTTGAAATTTAAAAGAGATGGAAAATTCACTGAGATAGTTACCTTTTATTGCTGGTTAAAGATATGTTCTACAACACTACACTGTTGAGTGTTGAGCCATCAACTCTTATCTTTTTGCATATTTCGTTCATAAAGTCACGTTTAATCTTCATTCTTCACATAACGAGTCGTCACTTTTTGAGAACAAATGGGTTGTGTTGTACACATTTTCCAATTAAATGCTTACATTCTTTTGTTTAATAAAAAATAATTAAGTGAAATGTTAGTTACTCTTTAGAGTATGGCAACCTCTCAAACACACTTTGGATTCAAATACTAATCTATGTAAGTTTTCTCTCACTATTCTATCTTTTATGTTACTAATTAATATTATATTTTTTTTATATTTTTATTAATGATCAAAATGTTTTAAAAATATAAAATAAAATGGTGAAAACCCATTTTGAATATTCAAAACAACTCTCACAAAAATAACTGTTAAATCACCCAATTTGGTATACCACATCAGATGCAAGACTAGATGTAGAAGTGTAGTACAAAAGCTCTTAAGGTAAAAGTAATTCATGATTAGAGAAGTGTTAAAAATACTCTTTAACTTTTTGAATAATTATGAAGTGATGAGCCAATAATTGGGCATAATTAATTAAGATGGTGTGAGATTAATTAAAATTTATTAAGAACAAGGCAACTTTGGAGAGCCTCTTCATAAAAATAATAAAAGGCAAAGAAAGTATTGTTGGTAGGCAGTAGGCAAGTTGGGTGGAGAATCTATCAATGGAGATCCATCATCATGACAATATTAGAACTGATTTTTTAATCTGAAATACGACTTCAAATTAATTCTCGTTTGAGTCGGACAGGGCCATAAGGGCGGTAAAATTTTTCCAACCAAATTTTAATGCAACTGCGTACTCAAGACTCGAACTCGACATCTCTAATTAAGCTAAAACAACCTCACGTCAATTAATTTATGCGTTTGGTGGTACATTATGCCCACTAATACATTGTAGTTTGACAGCTCGACTGCATAACCCTATGAATATTATATATGAAGATTGTATCTTTTATTTTTAAGATTATACATGAAGATTGAATTTTAGTAGAATGGAAGATTTGTACAATATGTATGTTTACAATTTTTCAATTTTTAAAAAATTTCCTTTAAAAAATTCTGACTAATTTTTAACTTCTTTGAAAATATTTTATTTTTTTCTCTCTCTATATATATCTTTTCTTTCAATGATTTTTATTTTTATATTTTAACTTTTTAATTATTCATGCTTTCCAGTGATCTTTTTCCGACAAAATCCGTTGAAATGTTTTAGATTAACCGACGAAACCCGTCGAAATTCATTCCTTAAAAAAAAGTTTGTTTTCTTCTAGTGTCATTGGTTCTTGTCAATTTAATTTTCTTCTCTAAACAAAGAATGTAGGTCTCTTGTGACAGCAACCATGAAAATTTCTTCTTTCAGTATCTTAAATCCACAAGTCTTAGAGCCTAACTAAATAGTTTGAGCCTTTTCATTTTACAATATTATCTCTTGTTTCCCTGAAGTGTAAGTAACTGGAATTATATATTAGTTCTTTGGAGCTTCAACCTAAAACTGTGAGAAAACGATTTGAAGACTTGAAAAAATTAGAGTGCAGAAAAGATGTGATAGTGATTTTGATATTTAAGGTTTGGGAAGGTGAGAGAGAGTTTAGTTTTTGGACGACAAAGGGTGGCCGACTTCTCCTGTTCCTCTCACTTTCCTTTAACTACTCCTCTCTATCAAATTCCCACTTCTTCAATATCCCCACGTTAATTCAATGCATGTTGCTCTACATCCCATTTCTATCTTCCCACCACACTTCATTCTTTCATACAACCAATTCTATCCCGGACTAAAATCAACAACGAAACTGTAACGGATTAGTTTAACGGTAATGACAAGGGACATGTCTTTATAAGTTCAAATTTCCGCTATTCCCTTAGAGGTAAGACATATGTAAGCACCGCTATAAACGATCTTTGAGTCCGGTGATTTTGTCTGCCTTTGTGCTTTGACACCATCCTTCGCCCTAAATTTTTATAATGCCGTTCTTTTTGCCGCATTTGCTTTTGCGCTATTTTAAGTTTATTTCTCAAAAACGTCTCTGTTAACTATTCTAAGTGGCTTGCATGACAATGAATGCGAGACAAAATTCAGTTGGAAGATTTGAGTCTTTTTTGGCCATACGTTTATCAAACATAGCAGAGACCATATTTGTCGAGATCGCCATGCTTAGATTGTGGAAGTCGAAGTACGAGTGGCAGGGAGTAATGAAAAGTGATGGATGATAATACATCACTTCATTCATCTAAGGAATTGGCTTTTGGCTTCTCTGTAAAGAAGAATTCTTACGATTGGATTATCAACACAATAAGTCATACAAACACATCGTCAAACAGCAGTTAGTTTATTCATCTAAGGAATTGGTGGGGTGATTCTGAAGATTGGAATGGACCAGTTTATTGTTTGTATTGAATTTTCTATCGTTGGGAAGAAGGGATAACGATCTTTACTTGTGAAAATAATGTTTGGGGAGAAAGGTGCAAGAAAAAAAAATTAAACCTTTGAATTTAGAGCATTGGTAACTTGGGGTGTACACAAATTGAGATGTTCGCGAGTTACTCGAGTTAAATCTTGATGAAAGCTCGTTTGAGCTCGTCTCGTTTACAATCAAGCATGTCGTGATCAAAATGTTACGTGCGGATAGTTAAACAAGTCGGGTCTGAACAAGGTAGTAATCGACACGAAAACTCGTGAACATGTTCGTTTAATATTCACAAATAAACTCGATTTTAGAATGATTTTTTTATATTAATATGTAGCTTTCATAATTTTTTTAATTTCAAACATGTATATGATTTATTTAAAAATAAATTATTATCAGAATAAAATTATATTTTAATAAAATCTATAATAAATTTTACTATAATAATTAAAACTAATAATTTTATTATATAACAAATAAAAAATATTAATAATATTTAATAAAAGTGTTAATTTTAATTTTATATCAAATAAAATTGTACTTTAACTTTTGTTTAGGAAAGTTTGAAAAGTTTATGAACAGACTCGTTAGTTTACGAATTTTAAAAAAGATTGTACATGAACAAAATTTTGAAGTTGATATAAAACTTGACTCAAGTTCGAATTCTTAAAATTTTAAATAAGTCGAACTCGAATACTCTAAGACCCGGTGCCCCGGTCTGGTATCGTCTTGATGCCCCTTCAATAGGCAAAAATTGTGTTAGGGCTCTCACATCTAGTTCATATGTAGAATGTGAGACCCCTCAAAATCCAAGGCTATAGATCTTACCTAAACTATCTATATTTTGGATTAGATCTTACTATTTTTATTTGCATTTAAAAAAAAATAAACCATTTATGTATTAAAGAGATTGGAGGAGAGAGCAAAAATGTGATAATGTTAAGCATTTATAGATGATAATGGGAGAGCCCTAACACAATTTTTTGAAAAATCTACTCAATTAGTGAGAATTACATGGCATTTACTTGTTACTTGACAGTTTTGGAAGATAAATATAACACATTAATTTTGTTCATTTTTTTTTACTTGGTGTAATAATTTTTTGGATTAATTATATACTTCATCCGTCTCATTTTAGGTGTCATAAAAGTACATTTTAATTGTCTCAAAATAAGTGGCATAAACAAAGCTTTTACAAAAATTTTACTTAAATGCCCTTGATATTAATGATAAAAATTCATACTTTCAAGAAATATCTACTTCGTATAATCAATCATATTCTTTTGTGTAGTTTCAATACAATAATAAAATTGAAAAAGTTACTATATTAAATGAAGGTTCTTAAAATGTGTAATAAATAAAAAATTGACACTTAAAATGAGACGGAGAGAGTATTATACTATTTTTTTCTCCTTTATTTTTTCAAAAATATAGATGTTTTAATTTTTTTTGTAGAATAATAGTTTTTACCTTTTTAATTGCACTTTGTACGAAACATATTTTTGTAGATATAAACTTAATATATACTTTATGTAAATTATATATATAAATTTTAACACTTTTATAAATAAATTTATATCTATTTTCATATATTTAAACTTAATATTGAAGTTAAAACGTGATAAAATCTACGAAATCTTTTCGTTCAAGAGCTGTAACGTGTCACTTTCTTCGCCAGCTTATTTTAATTTCTGAACCGTTATATAAGACATTAATTCGGATCATTTCCCCAACTAGGTTCTTTTTTCTGTGACTTTTATTACGAATATTTTAAAAAGGAGTTTAATGAAACAATAAATTGTCAATATTAGGCACAATAAAAATAAATAAATATTTAATTTATTTTTTAAAAATAGTTTTATTTTACATAGTTTGTACAATATCAATAAAACAAATAAAATTTTCTTTCTTTTCCCAATTGCACAAACAATTCCATAGTACACTTGGATTTCACCACACACATCACAATCCAACTATATATTTAGTTGAAAACTTAAAATAGCAATGTGAAAGAAGCACAAAGAAGCAAATTCAACTTCCCTAATTATTACATATTCATTACATACAAGTTGTAGACTACAATATGTCTGCATGGCATAAAGTATTTTCATTATATTGCATCCCTCGTGAGTTGTAGATCGTCATAACATGGTATGTGAGCATATAATTTTTCGTATCTGCAAATTATCGTTCAATTTACCGATTCAAACAACCATACTGATAGTGAAATGGTCAGGAACTCGAATACCATCCATAATTGACAAAGAAATTAGAAAAAATAAATGAATATTGAGAGATGAGTAGAGAGAATTTTCCTTACAAAACTCATATTATCATTCAATCGTGGATGTAAGTGAGATCGTCTTTATTCTTATAGTTTCAACACTTACCGTGTCATATTCTTTTATGATATCATTTTCTCTTTATACATTAAAATTTTAATCTTAAATATCAATACTTTATATAACACTCAACTCAACGTTATAAAATTTAACTCTATTTTCACGGTGAAATCTCCTCATGCACAAGAATTTACTTTTACTTAATATTAGGCAGTGTCAGAATAAGTAGTATAGTTAAGTGCTTAGCTGGCATTGCAATGAATCAACAGAGAAATCAGTAATAATTCACTCTTCCTATTAATTTTTTATAACCCTTGTGTTTTTTTATTATATTTTTTTTAAAAAATTAGATTAGACTACGAATCAAACACACAAAATTTTAAAGACATTTTGACGAACCAGTCAAAGTCTATATATGCATAACGACTCTCCTCATACTCGAATTTGAGTTTAAACTTTCATGAGAGCGTCCGTGGTTTCTTCAATTCTCTCTCTATTGACTCATTTATGTCTGTGTCACACAGTCTGCATATTTTGTTACTTGTTTTTGCAGTTCACGCCACTAATCTTTCACACACAAAAGTGAGAAAAAAATAAACTTTTTTTTTTCTTTTTCATGATTTGTCAGCGCACAAACCTCTCTAAAGCCCATATTTTTATTTGTTTTAAAGACAAATCAATATGTGTAGTCCCACTTGACCACCAATTCCTTTGATCTCTGACTGATTCATTACTCTTTTAATATTATTCATAAGTGCTCTCCTTTAATTTTTCCATAAACTTCCTTCTTCTTTTTTTCATTTAAATCTAGAGAGACAGAGAGGGAGAGTTGGTGAATTGTGAAGTGGCAAATATTGCGTACCAACAATTTTGAAGAAGGAATCAATCACAAGGCTTTGTGACTGAAAATGAGGTAAAATGGCACATGGGTGTTCTTTCTTTTCTAGGAGTTTGATGCATTAAGTTGACATTTTTGCTTCGTATGGACTTAAAGATAAGTTTTTTATTTGATATGAGGAAAAGGGTGTATGTTTTAGTGGTTGGGTTTTACACTTAAGCCATGGTGGTGGATCAAAGAAGTAAACTAGTTGCAAATTTTCTTCTAGTTGTGTTGGTTTTTCTTGTGGTTGAGCCTACATTGGAGCAAGTTGTTGAGACATTAAGTTCTTCACTAGAAAGTGCGGCTTTGTTTCAACTTAGATCCTCTTTGGGGATTAGAAGTAGGGAGTGGCCTAGAAAGGTTAATCCTTGCACAAGTTGGAGAGGTATTCAGTGTTTTAATGGCAGCGTTACTGGAATCAACATTTCTGGCTTTAGAAGAACTAGAGTTGGTTCACTAAATCCACAATTCGCTGTTGATGCACTCGTTAATTTAACGAAGTTGAGCTCTTTTAATGCTTCTCGATTCTTGCTACCTGGTTCTATCCCTGATTGGTTTGGTCAAAGGTTGATGTCTCTGCAAGTTCTTGATCTTAGCTTTTGTAATATTGTTAATGCAATTCCTGTGAGTTTGGGGAATTTGAGTAATTTGGTTTCTCTCAATTTGTCTCATAATAGACTTACAGGTAGTATTCCTCCAAGTCTTGGTCAGCTTCTGCGGGTTTCTGTGGTTGATCTTTCGTTTAATTTGCTTACTGGATTTTTTTCAGAGTCATTTGTCTCTCTTGTGAATTTGACAAGCCTTGATATTTCATCCAATTCCTTACCTGGGCCGATTCCTTCCGGCATTGGAAATCTTACAAGGCTTCAGTATTTGAATGTATCAAACAATACTTTATCGTCGTCTATACCAGCTGAGCTCGGGACACTTGTTAACTTGGTTGACCTTGATCTCAGCGTCAATCGGTTATTTGGGTCATTGCCAGCAGAATTTAGACGTTTGAGAAATTTGCGTAAAATGCTGCTGGGGAACAATTCTTTGGACGGGCAGTTGCCAGCTGATGTGTTTCGTGCTGCAAATCGGATGCAGATACTAGATTTAAGGAACAATAATTTTACAGGCATTGTCCCTGATGTGCTTTGGTCAAAGCCTGAATTGCAGTTTCTTGACATTTCAGGCAACAACTTCACTGGTGAACTGCCGGAAAATGTCAGCATGAGCGGCAATGCATCTATTGCAGAATTGCGCATATCTAACAATTTGTTTTATGGAGGGCTTAAGTTTATACTAAGAAGGTTCAGTTTTGTTGATCTGTCTGGTAATTACTTTGAAGGTGTCGTTCCAGATTATGTGCGTGACAATGCATCCCTTGTTAGCAATTGCCTGCAAAATGTGTCTAATCAGAGAAGTCTGTCTGATTGTGTATCGTTTTATGCTGAACGGAACCTGACCTTTGATAATTTTGGACGGCCAAATTCAACACAACCTCCAATGGTAACACCTCCGGGGAAGAGCAGCAACAGAAGGACAATCATATTAGCAAGTGTTCTGGGAGGAGTAGGGCTTATTATCATTATTTTGATTTTACTTTTGTTGCTTCTCTGTTGCCGCAAGTCGGCAACCACAACCCAAAGAGGGGTTGACGCCGGCTCAGTTCCTGCTGGCAATACTCCAACTCCACCAAGTGTTTCATTAAACTTTACCAGTTTAGGAGACACATTCACCTACCAGCAGCTGCTCCAAGCAACTGCCAACTTTAATGATGCGAATCTCATCAAACATGGCCACTCGGGTGATCTATACAGGGGTGTCTTAGAGAGTGGGATACCCATTGTCATCAAAAAGGTAGATTTGCAGTCAGTAAAGAAGGAGTCGTACTTAGTGGAGTTGGAATTTTTCAGTAAGGTATCACACCCTAGGTTGGTTCCTCTCTTAGGACACTGCTTAGAAAATGAAAATGAGAAATTCTTGGTGTATAAATTTATACCAAATGGGGATTTGGCTAGTTCCCTTTACAGGAAAACAGATTCTGATGATGATAGTTTACAGTCATTAGATTGGATAACCAGACTTAAAATTGCAACAGGAGCTGCAGAAGGTCTATCTTATCTGCATCACGAATGCACGCCGCCCATTGTGCATAGGTACTTAGTGACTTCCTACTTATTATTCCTCTTTAACCTTTTTTTTTCACTTGGTGTTTTCTTTTCTGCCGAGAACTTGCCTTGTAATTGAGCTTATCTAGGAAGGTATGCTTTATTGTTACAATGGAGGGCTTTCATGGTTAAATACTTTTCTACCGTTTAAGTTTGTGCTGCTCTTGCAATTTCTGAACTGTCTTTCCTCTTGTCAATGAAGGGATGTCCAAGCAAGCAGTATACTCCTGGACGATAAATTTGAAGTACGATTGACAAGCTTGAGTGAGGTCTGTGCTCAAGAAGGGGATACTCATCAAAGCAGGATCACAAGGTTGCTGCGGATACCACCGTAAGTAAAAATAGCTTTTAAGAACTATTAATCGGCAGGAATCAATGCAGCTTTCATTTTCTGATTTTATCTTTATTAATTATTTTCTTTAGTCAGTTGCCCTTTTTCCTTTACAACTTTGTTGTTGATGTCTCATTGGGTGGAAACTAGTATCATGATAATCAAAGTTTTCCATGGCATGCCTTTTAATCCAAACTTTTGTAACATTGCAAATAAAGCATTTCTCTGAACCAAGTTTTTTTAAAACCATCTGTTTGTGACTGTTGTAACGTGATATGTGGCAAAACATAAAACTGAATAAGGTTCCATGAAATCTGAAACTAGTTTCTTCGAGCATTCCATTTTTACCAACCTTGTAGCATCTAAAGTGAGCTCCAGTTTGTTTTATGACATTAATCTCAAGGAAAAGAAAGCAATCTGTTTGTAAAATTTAATGCAGCTGAACCAATATATGATTACTCTGTAATGCATGGGCACTACTAACTGATAAATTATCAGCGTGTAAAATGTGGGCGCTCTGGCACGGCAATTATGAATTGCAGAATTGCCTACATTCTCTTCCATTTCTTACTGCATTCTTCTCCAAAAAACATTATTTTCTAATGCTATGAATGTGGTTTTATTGATTGCAAACTGTGATTCTTTATCTTTTTTTTTTTTTTGCATTTGAGGTTATATGCATTATTGGAGTCTACCGATACGACTGATATTTTAAGCTTTTGAAATATAAGATGTTATTTGTCTTGATCAGTTGTTTTTCTTTACCATTTGCAGGTCATCGGATCAAAGCTCATCTGGTACGTACAAATATTATACTTAATTCCCATCTCAATTTTATTATGTTACTTGGCTTTCGATATTTTGAATGAGATTGGAATGATGATTTTTTGCCCAATCTTTAAAAATTCCTAACTCTTAATCTTGGTAACTTGTTATATTTCTTTTGTCATAACTGAACTTCAGATGGGAAGGGGAAAACCAACTAATAACCTATTGTCTAGTCTAAAATTTGATGTATGAATTGTCATTACAAGCTTGGAACTTTATTATGAAAATTCAGCTATTTGTATGATTTTATTTATTGACTGCAATGAGCCAATGCATGTGCTTTTGCCATTTCTACTTGTTAATTATGCATCCAACACGACAAACAAAATGTTCTGTTGAATCATTTCATAGAAGATGTTTTCTGATGGGTGAAAACTTCAAAATAACGAGGAAATACGGATGAAGCTTAAGGTTATTGTTGGATGGAAACACTGGGAATTGGAATATTCATTTTTTTTTCCTCTGGGCAGGGATTGTGATCTTCTCTTTTCGTAATCTTCTTTGTGAACTTTGTTCTATGAGTCTTTGTAAGAAAAGATCTTTTGTGCGTATTTTATGATCTACATTGATCCTGTTATTTCTGCTTTCGCGTGCCAGGTGCGTTGACGGCACTGTGTGCGTACGATGTTTATTGCTTTGGGAAAGTGCTACTTGAACTAGTGACCGGAAAACTGGGCATAAGTGCATCTAGCGATGCTCAACTCAAGGAATGGTTTGAGCAGACTCTACCGTACATAAGTATATACGATAAGGAACTTGTGACGAAAATAGTAGATCCGTCTCTTATTATTGATGAAGATTTGTTAGAAGAAGTATGGGCTATGGCTGTTGTCGCCAGATCTTGCCTGAATCCTAAGCCTTCACGGAGGCCTCTTATGAGATATATCCTCAAGGCTTTGGAAAATCCTCTGAAGGTGGTAAGGGAAGAAAATACAGGCTCCGCAAGGCTTAGAACAACATCGTCCAGGGGATTTTGGAACGCTGCCCTATTCGGTAGCTGGCGTAGCTCATCCGATGTGGCAGTCATTCCGGCATCATCTGGTACAAAGACAGAAGGAGGAGGTGGTAGTTTTAAGCACTCGGCAACCTCAAATTCCAGTGGCCAAAACGGGGGCGACCATTCGTCCTCGCATAGACGGTCTTCCAGAGATATTTTTCCAGAGCCATCCAACGTGCAAGATTTAGAAAAACAAGATCAGGAATAGCATACATGACGAATTTTCTTGATTCTTTGTTAATAATTGTTGCAGGCTTCCCATTTTGACTGCCTGCTTGTTGTTGCTCCTGTGTGCAGTCATAGTTTTTGGAGTTCATCGATACGCCTCGCCTTTTTGTGCATCTTTAACATTGATCAGAAGCTGTTCATCCACTTGATCGCGACCAGAACTGGAATAGTTTGAGAAGATTTTGTTTTTAAACAACAATTGTGAGGGAGTGGCAGATAGAGTTGTTATTTTGAGCATGCAGTGAGCTGCCATTAATCTGTAATTGTTCTTCTTTGGTGATATTTTTTTTGTGACATGTAAAGTGTAATTGTTATGGGATTTCATCATTCAGAGTCATATTCCAATTTCAGAAAGAAAAAAGCAAAAGAATAAAATGCAGAAACAGAATTACTCTTTCTTTTCAGATACAATGTTCATCAAAGTTGATTGTTAGATGATGCAATTTGGTTGAATTTTAGTACGAGTACTGTTTTCATTGAGCACTATATTAATTTTATTGAAATCGTACAGATTACGTAAAGTAAAAACTATTTAATTTTATTGAAATCGTACAGATTACGTAAAGTAAAAACTATAAATTTCAGTTCTTTGCACCTGCAAAAAATAAATTAGGTTCCACCGAGATTTGAACTCGGGTTACTGGATTCAGAGTCCAATGTCCTGACCACTAGACCATGGAACCGATTGCTGCCTGATTTCATTAAAAGAACAAATTATAGAAAAAAGTAAACTAAATTACTCAAATGGTACCATTTCTTATTTTCTTCATTGGCGCCACTTAATCCATTGTCACTTCTCTTCAGATATGTTATCTTGTCCTCACTCCTCCCTCCACCACCCTTTTTCGACCACCGTATTCTCCTCCATCAACCACCAGACTGACCATACTCCACCGCCCAATTCATCTACTCTTCAAAATGACCAAATTTTCCGAACACAAAACTCAAAAACCTCAACTTTGCTCCAAAACTTACCCCCGAAACCCTTTTCCCCACTAAACAAAACCCACCTTTTACAACTCTCACTTACTCCTCCCAAACATTCCCCAACTTTTCCTGGCTCTGTTGCGACGTCACCAACCCCAAACTCCTCATTTTTACACACCCTTTTTAAAGAATGTGGTGATAGTGAGGAGGAAATGGAGATGTTGTTGAGAGCTTTGAAAATTAGGAGGAATTTGACTGTGGAGATTTTTAAAGAGGTTATGAGGAGAAAAGGGAAGTTTGGAGTAACTTATAGTGGTAATGTGGCAAGTGGTTTGGGTCCGTTTATTGATTTTGTAATGATTGAGGCCGCCGCGATGAAGGCGTGTGAGGAGTTCGAGAGTTGGAGTTTTAGTGATAGAGTTAAGTGTATTCTTGAGAGACTCAATGTTGTGCCTCTTATTAGGTGATGATGCTGGTTTCTGTTAGATATTTTGATTTATTTTTTTTATTGTTTTTGTGAAAGTTGGAGCCTTTTTATGGTTTTGGTTTGATTTGGATTTTGTTTGTGAAATGGTTGCATGGTTTTGTGAAAGGTTTAGTCTTTATTTGTTTATTGTTGGTTATGAAGTTAGATTTTTTTTTATATATGGTTTTATTTTAATTTGTATGATCAATGTGAAAGTTTTAGGCTTTATTTATTTATTGTTTGTGTTGAAGTTAGACTTCTTTTTATGGTTTTCATTGCATCTGAATTTTGTTTGTGAAATGATCCGTGTGTAAATGTTGGTTTGCTGAGATTTTGGTTGCTTGTTTTGTGGAAGTTGCAACCTTCATTTGTGCTTTTGTATATTTTAATCAAGTCTGTGAAATGTTCTATGCGAAATGATGTTATTTTGGTGATGAATTGGTTGATCTTGTGAAAATTGCCATTTATTTGTGGTTTTGTTGATTTAGATTGTGAGAGTAAAGGGTGTCTTCGTTATCTTTGTGTTGGTTCTTGTATCTTGTAGGTGGTTGAAGCATAATGGAGTCGCATACCCGAAGATTGCGAAGATGGTATGCGCGTGTGGTGGAAATCTTGAGACTATTCGGCGTCTTGCCGACTGGTTGAAGACAATTCATGTGAAGGGTGAGTTTATTGGAGTTGTGCTTGTGAAATCAGGTGGTGATATTTTCAGACGCAGTATAGAAGAATTAAATGAAATTGTGGAGTACTTGGAAAGCAATGGAGTTAGGATGGATTGGATGGGTTATGTTATGAGCAAATGTCCTCAATTGTTGTCTTATAGCATGGAAGAAATAAAAACTCGGGTATGGTTTTATCGGGATATGGGTATGAATGAGAAGGATTTTGGCACAATGGTCTTCGATTATCCTAGGGTGCTTGGTCACTTTAGCCTGGAGGAGATGGATCAAAAGGTAGTTAACCTTATTCTTTTACAATATTAACCTCTAATTACGTCACAGAGTACGTTCAAATTTCCTGCCTATGATTAATTTGATGTATAAAATATCATGTTATCAAGCATTGACGTATAATCCTAAAACATTTTTCTCTTCGTTCAGGTGAATTATCTGAAGGAGTTTGGGCTCAACAATGAAGAAGTTGGAAAATTATTAGCATTTAAGCCTCAGTTGATGGGTTGCAGCATTGAGGAGAGATGGAAGCCCTTAGTCAAGTATTTGTACTATTTGGGAATTTCTCGAGATGGTATGCGAAGAATGCTCACTATTAAACCAATGGTTTTCTGTGTTGATTTGGAGAGTATTATAGTGCCTAAGGTGTGCAGCTTTCTTCTCTCTCGTGTTTGTGTTTGACTATAGTCGTGAATTCTCTACTTTTGCACATCTGACTCGTTCAATCTAGCTGGCTTTAATTTTTGATTTCATTCGTTTCACTGATCGAACGAGAAGATTTAAATTTCACAGTTGGATAACAACCTCATGAAAGTTTTGAATTGGAATGAATGATAGCATTTCTAAGCACAAGAATTATCGTCTGGTTATTCTCCGCGGTTGTTCTTTTAAGAGCTGACAATTTCTTTTTTTCCTTCTGAAGGTGCGTTTTTTTCAGGACATTGGCATCCAAGATGAGGCCATTGGTAACATGCTTGTAAAGTTTCCACCGTTACTAACATATAGCCTCCACAAGAAAATACGAAGAGTGGTTTGTTCTGCGTCTCAGTTAATTAGTGCTTCCCTTTCCTGCATAACCATTAAAAGATTTTTCTGATGTTGGAATTCCTTGCAGGTTATATTCCTAATGACAGATGCTGGAGTAAGCGAGAACAACATAGCGAAGACCATAGCTTCTGGACCAGAGTTGTTGGGATGCAACGTAGTAAATAAATTAGAGGTTAATGTGAAATATTTCTTGTCACTCGGCATAACACGTCGCTGCTTGGGAGAGATGATAGCTGATTTCCCCGTGCTACTCCGCTACAGCGTTGATCTCCTCCGTACGAAGTATGGTTGCTTGAGGCGAACTATGGTACGGCCTTTGAAGGATCTCATTGAGTTTCCAAGGTAATTTTTGAGGATTGCAGTAATCTCCGATGTAACAAAGCGTTTTCAGTTCCATAATTTATTTATTTTTGTATCTTTGGAGATCAATCAGCAGAGAAAACATTTGCAGGTTCTTCAGCTATTCCCTTGAGGAGAGAATAATTCCAAGACACAAGGTTCTTGTGGAGAACAAAATCAATATGAAACTGCGCTACATGTTGGCCTGCAGCGACGAAGAGTTCGAAAAGAATGTCGCAGACGCTGTTGAAAGGCGCAGACGATTTGAATCTGGCATTACGAACTCCCTTTCCGATGATGAAGAAGAAAACTCGTCCGAAGAAGGTAACACGGCTGATCTCCTCTCAGAAACCAACATTGAACTTTCAGATTCTGAAATAATCAATCCTGTAACTTGACAAGCTTATGATACTCAACTGTATAGATGTAGCATTGTTAGATTTCTAAATTGTAAATATTTCAACAAGATAGTGAGGTTGAATTGGCATTTGCGGATGAGGGATATTAAGCAGAGAGTAATAAACTTCTTGATCCCTGTATTAGCTAACACATCCCTGTATTATAGAAAAAATAACTACTACGTCCTTAGATATTTGTTATGAGTCATTTCATTAAGTCATAACCCATAACTCAACATAATGGTATTAGACGTTTAAATATATTAAAAGCATTCTCTTTCGCACACTGGTTTCTATTTTTACAAACATATTTTTTACAACACATAAATCTATGTTGATATTTTTAGAATCAAAAGTTGATTTGGTCTGAAGATAATTATATACGACGACAAATGCAACGCATGCAATACGACTAAAAATAGTCTATAAAAAGTATTCCGAAATTTGGAATAAAAACATGTTTAATAAACTACTTTTTATTTGTATAATAATTATTTAATTTTTAATTATTTTAATTTTTAGGATGGATTTTGTGTTGTCACAAAATAATTTGCATTTATTAATAAAATTTGATAGATCATAAAATAGAGTTTTCTGCGCAAATACTGTCAGTTAAGTGATTGAAGAACCGAATAGTTTGTTAGCATACTTAACACAAAAGGTTGAAAGTAGTAATTGTAAAAATATAAAGACAGCAATAAATCTCAGAATGAAATCATTAATTGCTCATTCATTGACAAAAACCAACTTGGTGGCTCAGTCCTTGCTTTCTAGGACCTGACAGCTGAGGGAAGCTACCTAAAACTAAGTTACAGAGTCCAGCAATTTATTTGTAACTGAAAAAACAAAATGAAAAATGGAGTAACTTTCTGGTATTAGGTGTTGTGAAAGTTGTCCAAAAATAGGCAACCAAAATAATGAACTTTTACATTGTTGTCCTATGAAGAACATAAAAGAAAGAGAAGCAGGGAAGATCTTCCTGCTGCCTCTACAGAATTCCAATCAGACACAGAGGGTTCCTCTTCATGAGAGCAAGATCAACCTGCAACAGCACAAGTAAATAGATCCCAATGTTCACAGCAAATAATGAATGTTTCATGAGCAGAGACCATGATTATTACCTTATGTCCAAACAGATCCCTAATGTTGTCAATCCCATATAATATCATAGTTGGTCTGTTTCAAACAGTCACAACTTTTGTTAGCTTGTTCACCATATGTATTACTATTTTCTTCCAACTTAAAGAGGATGAACTTTCTCACCTTTCAAGGGAAAGGCCCCATGCAATTACGTTAACGTCTTCCGGGAATCCCATAGGACGGAGCATTTCAGGCCGGAACATGCCGGAATTCCCAATCTCTACCCATTTCCCGAAGCCTTCGTGGTAACTGATGCAATACGACATATTAATTGTTATATTATGGGTCTGTTAATAAGTTCAGAAAGGTGACTAGAAAGTTTACCTGAAAATTTCCATGCTAGGTTCCGTGTAAGGATTGTAAGCAGGCTTGAAACGCAACTTCGACATGCCTAATATATAGTGTGAATTGAAAATTCAGATTGAACCATTATTCAACACTAAATATGAAATAAATAAGTTTTCTTTGCACTTATTTCAAAGATTTCCTCCGGCATCAGGGAGAGAATAAATTACAGGCGTCGAATCATTTTTTACCCAAACGTGCGAAGAAGTCTTCCAACACTCCAATCAAGTGACTTAGAGTGAGCCCTCGATCACACACCAGACCTGATACAAAGAGACAAATAAGGAGAAAATACAAGAAAATTCCACAATCCACTGATCTACAAAAATATGCGAGTTGAAATTTGATCTGAAACCAATTAAATTTTCGGTTTAAATCAAATGACATGGCTGATTATCACATGTGGAAGGAAATGTTTTCGTCAAGAAAGATCTCAGATAATTCTAATGGCATCAAAATCAAATTCTAAGACAATCTTAAACATTCCACTGATAGACCAAATAAACAGTCTCCCACTCAGTTGTTATAGATACCTTCAATCTGGTGGAATTCTGCAAGATGTGTGCGATCTACTGCTTCATTTCTGAAAACACGATCAATTGAGAAGTATCTTTTGGGAGTAAAAGGTTGTTGCTTAGCTTCCTGTCATTACGATTAGAAATAATCAGCATCTCCAGCATGCCTAAGCCCCAAATGGATGGCACATAGTTAACCATGTTTCCACGTTTCCAATCCATGAATATTTCATGCCTTGATACAACTAAAATTTCTTACCATATCAAAATCTTTTTAACTCCTAAATATTTGACAATGGAGCAGAAAGTAAAGCAGTCCATGCAGAAAATCAAATAATTAAGACCACCAGTGTGTTGAAGACTTTTTTTTTGTAGTATTGAAAATTTTATAAAAGACGACCAAGGAGTATGACAAGCTGACTCCAACCCGTATGGTAAAATTATACCAATGAACCAGAGTCCGAAGTAGTAAGAAACCAGGTCAAAGCCAAAAAGCTTTATGAAACATTATATTTGACAAATTGCCCAGATCTCAAGAGTACACATTAAATAAGCATCCAAATAAATATCAATATTGTCTCAGAAAGACCTGCGCAAGCGCATAAAGCATCCGAGATGAAATTGCAGTTGTATGAGTTCGTAAAAGATTTTTGTTTGCTTCATCTCTTTTCCAGTCATATCCATAGCTGCAAATGCAGACGTAAAAATTTAGTAATTATAGGAATCAATTCGTAAGTGAGGAAGAAAACAAATAGGACCAACCCCCTTGATCCATAACCACCAGACTCATGAACATTCTTCACCCGCTCAACATAATCTTCAGGAAGCTGCTTTGTAGTTGAAGGAACTGCAAATGCAAAAGCCAAAATAGCATTCAGAAGGGAAATTGATGCAACAGGATTACAAATAGAAAAAAAATCAAATTCAGAAGACCTTGAAGAAAGAATGTATCATGTGAATCGCGGGCAGGATGTTGTTGTGGCTGGAAAAGCGCATCAAAATTCCAGAAGCTGCAAAGTACATGCCAAGACATGTATTAATGAAATATAGAATGACCATTGAATAAGATTCCAAGAGAGAATAACATAGCATAGAAAACAATTTCTTAAAAGTCAGATGGCCTCAATGGTATTTACAAAATGTTATGTACACACTTGGCTTTGCTTCATAATTAATTTTTTAAAGTGTTCATATTAAGATCAGGAATTATCAATGGGCAAAGAACTACATATCTTCTTTGCCATGATGATAAATTTTAACCAAGCTTTGATGCAAAAGAACTATGGACAAAATTATAAAAAATGGCAATCAAGAAACATGGACGTAAATTTTATTTATGAAAAAAAAAGGAATGGCAAGTCAGCACCTGCTCTCAACAAATCGATTTGTAGGCATTTCCTCAAAGCTGTTCTCCAGAGGATCAAAATAGAAAGACATCAAACTTCAAAAGATAACTGGACAGGAACCAAAAAGAACAAAAATCACATACATAATTCTTACTTCATCAAGCGAAATATTTTCTTCAATTGGTCCTTCACCTGAAAGGAGAAACGATATAAAAACCAACATTTCAGTTATATATCCATTCTATGGCAAGGGAACAATCAGTATATAAACTAACAAGAACGTGGATTAGACAAACAATATATAAAGGTATTGACTCAGTTCCAAATAAAAAGAACAACATTGTTGATGAGTTTGCACATAACCATATCCCATGTCAGCCAAGTATAGCACTGCATATTTGAAAAGGCACAGAAACCAACTTGCAAGCTGTCACAAATTGTTATAAAACCTCATACACTACCATTAATCCTTGCAAGTTACAGAGCAAACTTCCTCTGTAGTCTGTATTATCATTTGTTATTTCCATTAATTCACATTCAAGCCCAATGCATAGCAAGAAGGATGTTGTTAACTCTCAGGGTTTCAACCAATAGTTCCAGAAACTGATATGAAGCTATCATTATGTGAAACATCGCAGTAATAAGTAATAACACATTAACTTGCAATACAGAACTTGATGAACTGATTGGCAACCAATTCTAGCGCCAGAGATAAGTGCAAAAAAAGAAATGTCCAGCTAATCACTTATACTGGAGAAATTAATCTCTAGCGCAAATTTTGATACAGTATTAGGACTACAAAGAAAACAGGTAATTAAGGACTACATCTTTTACCTTGTTGAGTGGGTGAAGATGGCCACATTCAGCTGGTGGACCTTTAGCGCTGAAGTTATACTCTT
>CANYCX012797507.1:0-18296 GCA_948193385.1 Breynia disticha f. nivosa
CGTTGAGCAAAAAAGACTCAACAGCACTTCTCAGTTGTCACCAGGTTTCTTATGGTTGAAGGCATTGGCAAGTCAAAAACCAGTTGATGTGAGGCTTCAACTCGGACCTCCAACTCAGTAGTGTTAAAGTGCTTATTGAAAAGTGTTGTGTGCGGATGGAAAAAGAAGGTTCCACCGAGATTTGAAATCGGGTTACTGGATTCAGACCTAACCACTAGACCATGGAACCATTTTGTTGGCGGCATTTTCGGAAAAAGGATTTTTAAAATATTTTTTTATACGTAGTATTTAGTAGCTAATCGACACTTTGGAATTTATTTCAACTTCGGATTTAATTATTTGGTTCAGCTAATCGACACGATTTAGATTGCAATATAAATATTTTTTTATACGTAGTATTTAGTAGTGTTTGCATTTTGAATTAATTAGTAAATTTAACTTGTTAAAAAGATTAAAACGATGAAGTAAATAATCTAAAAATTAACACATGATTAAAAAAGACAAAGAAAGTACTAAATACAAAACACTAAATTAACGAAACGAAGTGGTAGTATTAAGTAGAAAAACAGCAAATTAATGAAACGCATAATAATTATATAGGTAGTTGAAATAGGAGTGGTAGTAATTAATATAGTTTTTGGTTGGTGGGATCATTTAAACCATACTTGTCCAAAAAAGTGGAGCATATTTATTTATGCACAATCACACATAACATGCCTTTCTACCTACATTTATCCAACGCCACATCCATATCCCAATTATTTTTACTCACACAAAGCTCATGTTTCATTCTAACTCTCAAACTGCTATAAACATTGTGCACAACCATTGCTAACTTCTGTCGACAACCATATCTAAATTCTGAGTTATCTAATGGCGTTAAGAATGTTTTTCATGAATTATGCTACACTTGAGTTTTCTGCCTTCGGTCTTCCTCTTTATGTCCTTCTTATATGTTGTGTTGTTGCTGTAGTTTTTGCAATCAACAAAGAGCTATGTTATCGTCGAAATTGCAAATCCAAAAGGCTTCCGCCGGGCCCACCAAGATGGCCCGTAGTTGGCAACCTTCTACAATTGGGCACATACCCTCATCGGGACCTTGCTTCCTTGTGTGACAAGTATGGACCTCTAGTATACCTTCGATTAGGGAGCGTCGATGCTATTACAACCAACGACCCCCAAGTAATCCGCGAAATCCTCCTTCGACAAGACGACATTTTTGCCTCCCGACCACGAACTCTTGCCGCCGTGCATTTAGCCTACGGGTGTGGCGACGTGGCATTAGCGCCTCTAGGTCCAAATTGGAAAAGAATGAGGAGAATTTGTATGGAGCACCTACTAACAACAAAGAGGTTGGATTCATTTGTTAAGCATAGGGCCGAAGAGGCGCATCATTTAGTCCAAGATATTTGGGCCCAGGCCCAAAAAGGAAAGCCCATCAACTTGAGGGAGGTATTGGGTGCATTTTCAATGAACAACGTGACAAGGATGTTGCTCGGAAAGCAATATTTTGGTGCCGAGTCAGGAGGGCCACAAGAGGCCATGGAATTCATGCACATAACTCATGAATTGTTTAGTCTATTAGGAGTAATATATTTGGGCGATTATTTGCCATTTTGGAGGTGGATTGACCCCTATGGATGTGAGAAACAAATGAGACAAGTGGAGAAGAGAGTGGACGATTTTCACATCAAGATTCTTGAAGAGCACAGAAAAGAAAGTAAAAGCAAACATGGTATCACAGAAGAGGACCGAGACATGGACTTTGTTGATGTCTTGTTGTCTTTACCAGGCGAGGATGGAAAAAAACACATGGATGATAAAGAAATTAAAGCTTTGATTCAGGACATGATAGCAGCTGCAACAGATACATCTGCCGTAACCAACGAGTGGGCAATGGCAGAGGTAATAAAACATCCAGAAGTTCTTAGGAAGATTCAAGAAGAGCTAGACTCAGTTGTGGGTGGAGACAGAATGGTTACAGAATCAGATTTAACACATCTAAACTACTTACGATGCGTGGTACGTGAAACATTTCGGATGCACCCAGCAGGTCCATTACTAATCCCACACGAGTCACTACGTGACACAACAATAAATGGCTATCACATCCCAGCCAAAACAAGGGTGTTTATCAACACACATGGGCTAGGCCGCAACACAAAGATATGGAATGACGTGAACGAGTTTAGGCCTGAAAGGCACTGGCCTAGTGATGGGAGCCGAGTTGAGATTAGTCATGGAGCTGAGTTCAAGATACTTCCATTCAGTGCAGGGAAGAGAAAGTGCCCAGGGGCACCACTTGGGGTGACATTGGTGCTGATGGGCTTGGCTAGGCTGTTTCATAGTTTTGATTGGAGTCCACCAGATGGGATGAGAGCAGAAGACATCGATACTAAGGAGATTTATGGCATGACCATGCCTAAGGCTCAACCTTTGTTAGCTGTGGCGAAGCCAAGATTGGCAAAACATTTGTACCACTAATGAATTAGTGTCGTCTCGGGTCATTTTCGTTATATATACACTTTTTTATGAGCTGTGGTAATAAGATGCAAGTGCGGTGTTGGAGTTGAGTTGGAGCTTGATTTTAGTTAACATGCATGGTTGGTTTCATTGATGTTATAAGTTGAAAACATGTATGGTATGGTGTTTCCAGGATGTAATTCCACTTTGGTTTGTTTGTGTTATTGGGGCCTTTTGAAAAGTGCTTCCTAATGCAATGCGCTTCTAACTAAATTCGACAATAACCTGTCCGTCCCACCACGTATATTGCGCCTTCAATGATTTATTTATGCTTTAGTGTTTTAGTTACGTGCATCATCAACTGATTAAATATAACTTCTTTTACTGAACACAAGTTAAATTGGGGGTGATTTTCTGAGCTAACATAATTATAATTAGCTTAGCCAAATTCGCAGCAGAAAAATAAAAAAATGCATGGACATGTGAATTGCGAAGCATAAATAAAGAAAAAAAAGATGCATTGTCATGTGAAGAAATTCTTTCTTTTTTTTTTCATGTAAGACTTTATCGAGAAATAAAGAATCCAGAGTTATAATAAATGGTAGAAGAAAATAATATGGTTGCCATAATTTTGATTAATGGTGGGGGAGATTGGTCCATATGAATGTGCTTAATTTGCGACCGTGAATGGCGCAAAAATGTGTGAAATCGCTAATTTTGTGGGCAAAACAAACTCACACTTGATGATAAATAGAAGATATTTTTTTGAGTAGTAAATGCGAATGTAAAGAGGCGTGATTGAAGTTTCTTATAAATTTGGAAAAGGTGGAGAAAGAGTAGATGCGGAATCACTGTGGGTGGTACTGCTATCTCCACCTATGCTATATAACACACCACAATCAATGGTATTATTAAACAAAGGTGTGGTGTGGGTGGGTTCATAAAGTGTTGATGTTGCTATATCCTAACTGTAAATTATGATGCAATGGGAAAAGATGCGACTTAGATGCACAGGTGGCCCAAACTGTACGTACACACCTACTTCCTGTGAAAAAGATTTTTGCCAGATCCATAAGATTGGCTTCCACCTCACACCATATTAACATAGATGAAATTGAAGTGTTGAATCCTGCCTTGCCTAGAGACGTATTACTAGAAAGGGATTGGTGGTGGAGATGAAATATTGAGAGGGAAAGGCAAGTATGTTAAGGGTAACTAAATTGATGGTTATTAGATGCAAAGCAAGAAGAGTTGGATGGGAAGCATCTTCATTCATTGCCTTCTCCCTTTTTGTTGGTAAGTTATCACCTTATTTATACCATTTTGCTTGTGTAGTTGGAAGTTATCCCCATATCACACTTCACTGTTTCTTGGTCAAATTCTTCGTCCTCTTCCATGTGCAATCTCTTTTTCACCGCTGGCCACGAATGAAAGAATATGTACAAGTACAAAAACGATTCCAACGGTTTGTTATAAAGCAAAATCGGAATTGAATTGTATAGCTTAAGCTTTGGCGGTTTTTATTTTGACTTCGGTTCTGGTTTCAAACTGACCATTCATGTTTCATTATCCTTAAGAATAAGAACTGAATGTGAGCTGACTGATTCTAATTTCGATTTCAAACCTAAAACCAAGGATTCTGATTCTAATTCTATATTTTAATTTGATTTTACAGTACAAATAACAATCACTAATCTATAGAGATTTTTATTAATTAATTTAGGCAAAAGTTAGAAAATGTAGCGCTACTGAGCAAGCAAACATCGTGGGATATTTGTCGTCCCGGCTCAAGAAGGCCAATTTCGTCATTGCATCCCTTCTTCTTTCACTTTCTCCAAGACGAACAACTGTAAAAGAACACACTACTTCCGACCCCCAAATTGATATGTCCACTCCTCATAACACCCTTATTTATACAACTATCTCCCTCCTTCGTAAAAACATCAACAATGGAACCCCAAACACCACTCCTCCTCCTCTTCCTCTCTTTCACACTCACTCTCTCTACTCCACTTCAACTCCATACCCTAACACTCAACCCACTTCCTTCTAAACCAACTCTCCAACCCCAATCCGAATCTGAATCCGAGCTTCACTCCCTCACAGACCCCCATTCACACTTTAACATTTCCACTCTCTCCCTGGATTTACACCACATAGACGCACTCTCCTCCAACTATACTCCCCAACAACTCTTCCACCTCAGGCTCCAACGAGACTCCTCTCGCGTATCCTCGCTCTTCCAGCTCGCCGCCACTCCTCCACGCTCTGGATTCAGCAGCTCTGTGATCTCTGGTCTTGCACAAGGGTCAGGCGAGTATTTCACGCGCCTGGGAGTTGGGACACCTGCGAGATATGTTTACATGGTACTCGACACTGGAAGCGACATCGTATGGCTTCAGTGTGCGCCCTGTAAGAAGTGTTATTCTCAGACAGATCCAGTGTTTGAGCCAGCTAAATCCAGAACATTTTCTAGTATCCCATGCGGGTCCCCATTGTGTCGTAGCCTTGACTCTCCTGGCTGTAACACTAAAAAGCAGACTTGTCTTTACCAAGTATCCTACGGAGATGGCTCTTTCACTGTCGGGCAATTCTCCACCGAAACCCTCACCTTTCGTCGCGTTCCTGTTGGACACGTAGCAATAGGCTGTGGTAACGACAATGAGGGCTTGTTTGTTGGAGCTGCCGGTTTATTAGGCCTTGGCAGAGGAAAACTGTCTTTTCCAACCCAAACCGGTCGCCGCTTCAACCGCAAATTTTCTTATTGTTTAGTGGACCGCTCTGCTTCTTCTAAACCCTCCTCCATGGTTTTTGGCAACTCGGCGGTTTCCCGAAGCGCCCGGTTCACTCCTTTGGTTAGCAATCCAAAGCTAGATACTTTTTACTACGTGGAGTTAGTAGGAATTAGCGTGGGAGGGACACGTGTCCCTGGAATAAGCGCGTCGTTGTTTAGATTAGATCAGACAGGTAATGGTGGGGTGATAATAGACTCGGGGACATCGGTAACACGTTTAACTAGGCCAGCTTACGTAGCACTTCGAGATGCGTTCCGTGCTGGGGCTACAAACTTGAAGAGAGTGGGCGATTTTTCTTTATTTGACACGTGCTTTGATTTGTCCGGCAAAACTGAAGTAAAAGTTCCGACGGTGGTTCTCCACTTCCGCGGAGCTGACGTGTCATTGCCTGCTTCAAACTATTTGATTCCGGTGGATAGTGAGGGAACATTTTGCTTTGCGTTTGCGGGGACGATGAGTGGGCTGTCTATAATTGGAAATATTCAGCAACAAGGTTTCCGGGTAGTTTATGATATTGGCGCTTCTCGGATCGGGTTTGCCCCGCGTGCTTGCTAATGAATGTGTAGTTTTGGTAAGGGATGATTATGGTTTTGGCTTTAGTGTTAAGAAAAGATATGAAGGTTGTGGAAGAATTTGGGATGAATTGTTTGTGGTACGGAAATTACGATGAGAATTGTTGTAAATCTAATTAATACGGTACGGGACCAAACCAAAATGTTTAATATTTATAAACTCAAGCTTTACCTTCAATTCATATATATATGTTTGGCGTAAGATTGAAGTCTAGCTGATTGAATTCGATTTGTTTTTTTTATAGAATTCGAGTGTTATTTGGGAAATGTTGGGGTCATAGATGCTCAATTTGTAAATAATTTTGGTTAGAGAGTGGAATATGCAGTTGATTTGCAAAAATAATGGAAAGATGGCTTGGTTTTGGGCGAGTTAGGAAAAGGAATAGTTATGGAAGCATTGATGGTTAAGGATGGAGGAGACAATGGTGGAAATAGAGAATTGTTATTTAGAAATGGGCATTGGCGGAGAGTGGGGACAATTAGGAAAAGAGGGTGAGGTGATGATGCACATGCACCTTTTAGACTTGGTGTGAAACAAACAAAACAAAAGAAAGAAAGCAGCATTTTTCTTTCTTTCTTTCTTTATAATGCATTGCATTGCATACTTACTACTTCCACAATGACCACATCACTACTACCCTTTAGGTTGGGTGCCTCCCAAAATCAAATTGACTCAATTTTTACCCTTTAGCCTCCTACCTTCTTCATCGACTCTACATTTTTTCCTCAGGTACATCTCATTCAATTTTTGTGGACGCGCCGCACCGCACGTCTATTAATAAGTGATAATCATGCACCACTAGTCAGAGAAATCAGAATGCCCATCTTACCGCATTCCTCAACCATCTAATTGATTTTGCTGTGTAATTACCACATGCAGTGTAGTGTGTTGACTTGACGGGCCATGGAATCCTTCATGTTTTTCAATAGTTTTTCTGAATGGTGAATTTTGAAAATGCAAAGATTAAATTCAGGGAAACGATTAAGATTAATTTGAAAATAAATTTTAATTTTGTGACAAAGGGAGAAAAAAATTCGAATTATGTATGGACAAGGTGGGAAATAGCTTAACATACATAGATATGGATACGGAATTAATGCTGCATGTGAATGTGGGGACGTAAATCGTGGGGAAAGGGTCGCCATGATTGATGCAATTAGTTTTTGTTCATTTGTTGGGTGGCTTTAATGATGGTGATGAATAGGACATTTTCTTTTAGATGCAAATATGTATGCATGATATGATAAGTTAGTGTTTGATCTGGTGTTGAGTGGACTCCATTTTCTGAATAATTATTACGAGAACCCCAATATTCTCTCCGTTTTCCTTTTACTCTTCATTACTTGTTATTTCATTCCGAAAATTACAACAATGTTCGATTTGTATTTTTAATGGTAGGAAATGAAAAAGTATGTTTGTTCATTTCTGTTTATGCCAGTTCAAGTTTTGAAAATATAAAAATGCCTAATTTTAAGTTTACAAATGTAAAAATGTTAGATATGTCCATTGTTCATTACTATTCATATATATATATATAGAGAATAAAATGGGATATACAATTCAAATAGGAAAACTAACTACTTGTAAAAAATCAAGAGATTCAAACGCACGATATATAAAAAATATATGCTTGATGTTCATTGTTGTTCATTATTGTTCATATATCGAGAGTAAATAAAAACTTACATTTTAAAAATTAAAATTATCAAACCGCGCATTTTCATAACTTTAAAACTTAAACTAGCATAAATAAAAATGAACAAACTTACCATGATATTTTTAGAAATACAAACACATTACTATGTATTTGCATAATTGTCTGTATTGGATCCTAATTTCAGTCCTTAATTAAGTAGTAATTAATCATTTGGGGAGGTTCATTCTTAAGCAAAACATCAAGGATTAACATGACTTGTACACGACTATGGGAGGTAGTTGAAAACATTCAGTATATTTTTTGTTGAGATGAAAGACTCTTTGAGAATGGAACGACAATTATTGAGATCAAATGAATGTGAATACGCTTTCCATACCAAACGAACAAGTCGTTAGATCATCTTCTGCAGTCTTCAAGTTACACCGTCTGTCGTCTATGAAAACACAGCAACGACAGCGTCTGAAATCTACACCTAAATTGACAGCATTAGCTCTCTCATTTCTCCATCTGACATAGTGCAAGGAGCGTTGAGCGCATTTTGCTCAATATAGAGATGTACTTATTTCGATTCTGAATACTTTCATTTCTGATATTTTAGTTTAGGCGTATATTTTGTGTAGTTTTAATTCTCGTATTGTTGTTTGAAACGCACGCATCTCATGTATAAACTATAACTGGAATGGAACATTTGTATTTTCAAATCAAACCAATGTGAAGATCCCAACAGTGGAGTCGTGTGTGTGAAGTTTGAGACGAGGAAGAGAGATGATCAAAACCAGGCTTTGTTTGTTTACTTACAATTCAATCGAAGAATCCAAGTGTTAATTGATTAAGTCGAGCAACTTTCCTTCTTAAGCCACATCAAAAAGGCGTAAACATAAGGAGCAGTGAAATGTTTCAGCACTACTAAATACCACTTTCCAGTTGAAGTAACGTTGAAACCAAGCAATCTTTTTTATGCCATCATCTCGAAAGCTTCTCCCTGACAATGATGGCACAGATCAGATCAATCCATGTTTTATACATCGGAGATTGATTGTTCTCTCGCTCTCAAGTAACATCTTTGGTGGCGTCTTCATGATAATTGTATAATTAACCACGAAAAGATGCAAACTTTGTTCATAATAAGGTCTCCCAAAATCTACTTAATTTTTCTAAAACCATTATTAACTTATATAAATGTTCACCATGATACCATTTTTCATCATAGACGGAAGCTTCAAGGGCAATGCTTTAATCTAATCTTTCCAAGTTATAAAATTTACATGAAAACAAAGAATATAGATATGGAAATGAATTATTATTATATGCAAAACAGGTGAATGAAGAGTGTGGGAGCAATTGGTACAACAAATAATACCGAAACAGCTAACCACCAACACCATAGTTGATAACCTAAAATTAAATTATTCCCAATTTTATCTTTGATTTTCATTATTATTCTACCTAATCTGAATTCCCCTCTCCTAAACCGTCTGATTTTCATCAAGCGTTCCTGTGCACTCTCTCTCTCTCTCTCTAAGCAAACAAAATTCCCTTGAAAAGATTAACAAAAGTTTCCATCTCTCTCTGTTTTACCACTCCTTGAAAAAAACCCACCTTTTGCTACACTCTTAAGCTTGATGAGTTTGTGAGTAGTAGAAGCAAGATTTCATAAAGTAGTGAAAGCTACAAGTTTGAAGGGTGGTACTTATTGTTTAGGTTTGTATGAATGGAGTTGGAGAGCATTGAATGTGTTCCATCCTCAGATTTGATGAGTGAGGATGAGATCCATAATATCCACCACAATCAGTTCCCTTCTATTTCAAAGCCCCAGTCCAATATCACCAATACTGTTGTGTCTCAAGGGATTCACACTACTAGTGTCCATGAACTTCTTGAGTGTCCTGTTTGTACCAATTCTATGTACCCTCCTATTCACCAGGTTGGTTTTTTTTTAATGCATTTTGTTTATTGGGTCGTTTTATTTTGCCTTTTTTTTTGAACTGGGTTGGACTGTTCAGTTTTTTTTTTTATTTATGTTGTTCTAATTAGTGGATGTGGTTGTTAAAGTTTGGTGACTTTGCTGGTTGATTTCTGTTTGTTTGCGAAGAAATTGTTTGTGGAATTAGGGTAGATTGAAGGGGTTTTGAAAAGATCGTTGTGAATTGTGTGAAATAAATTTACTTAAGCTGTTTCAGTATGATTTTTGGCCTTTGCAATTACATTTTCGGATATGTAGTCTGCAGCAGTTGCTTTAGTTGGCATGATCGGGCTTCATTTCTTATCATATCTCTGCTGTAGTTTGTCTACATGAAAAACTGAGTTGCAACAAGTGTGAATCTATGAATTGTGGCATTGAGTGAAGAGATTTTGTTATTTTCATTCAGGAAGTCAATTATATGGTGTTGTTACTTAAATTTTGCAGCATTCTTATTGATCTACTCTGTATGAAACTGGCATTATTGGGCACTTTCAATGCTGTAAACCTCATTATTTTGTAGTATATCGATCTTTTTTGTCTTTCCTTGCGAGTGCCTCTGGGTGGAAATAACTTAGTTCTTTTGTTCATGAGCGGCGCTTAGATTCAGGCACTCACTGTATTCATGTTTCATGCAGTGTCACAATGGCCACACACTTTGTTCAACTTGTAAAACTAGGGCGCAGAACCGATGTCCTACTTGTAGGCAGGAACTTGGGGAGATTAGATGCCTAGCTTTGGAGAAAGTAGCTGAATCACTTGAACTGCCTTGCAAATACATGCCAATTGGATGTCCGGAGATTTTTCCATATTACAGCAAACTCAAACACGAGTCCTTGTGTAACTTCAGGCCATATAATTGTCCATATGCTGGATCAGAGTGTGCAGTAGTTGGGGATATCCCATTCCTTGTTACTCACCTGAGGGATGACCACAAAGTGGACATGCATTCAGGGTGCACTTTCAACCACCGATATGTGAAGTCTAATCCTCGTGAAGTAGAAAATGCTACTTGGATGCTAACGGTATGAATTCGAATCCTCATACTGCTGCTGTCTTATTTTGATTCATGTTGAGAATGGTGTGTGTTGACTGATTAAAATTCGTAGTAATCTATTAGCTTCGCCCATGGAAATTATTCAAGGCATCACTCATCTTTATTCTCTTGGACTCCATCGAGTATGATTTTTATTACATTTACTGGATGCCTGAGGATTCATACTTAAAACGAGGAAACTCTTGTGTGACGCCAGAATGAACTGGTTGATCCTCCGAAGTTTCAAATAATTTTCTTTATGGGTTTGAAGCATTGCATTGTTTGTGTCGTTGCATACTGTACTGAATAACCCATTGAATGATGGATGAATCTTCAGGTTTTCCATTGCTTTGGACAGTATTTCTGCCTACATTTTGAAGCTTTCCAGTTAGGAATGGCACCAGTTTACATGGCATTCCTGAGGTTTATGGGGGAAGATACAGAAGCGAGGAAGTACAGCTATAGCTTAGAGGTAGGAGGATTTGGGCGGAAGCTAATGTGGGAAGGAGTGCCAAGAGGCATAAGAGATAGCCATAGGAAAGTGAGGGACAGCCACGATGGGCTGATAATACAGCGTAACTTGGCGCTTTTCTTTTCAGGAGGAGATAAGAAAGAGTTAAAGCTGAGAGTAACAGGGAGGATATGGAAAGAACAACAGCAGAATCCTGAAGGTGGAGGAGGAGCAGCTTGCATACATAACCTTTGTAGTTAGGATATCGAACTCCTTCTTCTTCGCAACCTGTTTCTTGACATACCCAACATCTCTCCCTCGCTCCACATAGAAAGTAAACTCCTTCCCACTTGCAGTCTTGACCTTTATAACCTGAAGATCCGAAAGCCTAAGCACCAAATGCAACACATTCCCATCCGTAATCCCATAATCACGCGCAAGTGAATTACTCCGTGACAATTCCCTACCACCGCAAACCAATTTCTGATTCTTCACAACAAACCCTCTACATGACTGAATCCGTAATTTCACAGACTCAATGGAATCCGACTCAAAAACACGCATCGGGACCATTGAATCCCCCACCGACAAATACACCAAAATGCATTCATCAAGACTCAATACCGGAGGGGTATTTACATGATTCGGCGAAAGCAAAGTTTCGCCATGAACCGGGGAACTAACAGCTACACCTGCCGACATTTTCTTCCCAGTTTTCTTATTCCTAATAACAATTTCCTAATTTTTTTACAAAATTTTCAAATGTACAAAATCACTATTACAACCAATACAAATTCACAGCCATCAAAATCCCTAATAAACAATCTATAATTGGATTTTGGGAGCTCAAAGACGATGTATTAGGGTTACAGCGTCATTGAGAAAAATTAGGGTTTGAGAATGAGGCAATACACGACAAAAGCAGAATCAGACGATTCTCACCGGATCGGGCACAAGAACCGGTATGAATAAGCGAGAAATTGAACGTCGGAGGCAGAAATAACGCGTTGGTAGAAAGATTGTAGTTTATTTGTCCGGAAATGTTGAAAATTGGGGGAATGTTTAAAGGTGTAGGCAGTACGAGTAGGGAGAGTGGTTTGAACGTTGACGAAATGATGCGATAGTTAAACGAGTGAGGGGATGACGCGTGTTAGTGAGGTTGATTTTTTGGAAATGTGGGTTTTATTTTCTGGTTTTACCCTTGAAGTCGTAGGGGTTTGGTTTCCCGGATTTGTCCCGTGGTGTGGTGCGGTGCTTTGCCGCCCACATATTACTTTTCTCCAGATGTTACTACTCAGCAAGTTTTATTTTATTTTTGTTTTTAAGGTTTCTTTAATACGAATTTTCTTTTTCTCAACTTTTATGTCATTTAATGTTTAAATTGTCAAAAGTTTAATGACTTCAAGTACGAGCAGTTGGTTGTGTTGGCCATGCAAGTTGAACCACTTCCACATCACATCACAATCTTGCAAAATAAGACGTCTTCCACTTTACTCCCAAATTTAAACAAAAATAGGATTGTGATGTGATACTAAGCTCTTAGGTGGTGGAGATGGATAATATTTTAGTAGGTAAATAAACAGTTTAAGTGGCAAAAGAATTGTTCTATGACATAGAAGATTGAATATTACTAACCATATTTGACATTCAAGTATCTACTTTAAAAGAAATTTGTCTAAAATTACATATGAACATGAGAGATCAAGTTATTTAATGTGGGATGGATAAAGAATAGATTCTGATTATAATCCAAAAATAATTTGTGTATATATTTTAAAGAAACCTAAAATTTAATTAGGTGATAAAATAGCTTGGAAATAAATGCATCATTTCTATCTCTTGGAAGCAAGCAATGTCGAAGTCGGAAAGCTCACCAAAATACACCAAGGCAGCTAGCTGATATTTCTTGTAAGTTTAGTTTCATCACATGATAAATTACCGACAATTATTAACCATTCAATTCAAAGAAAAGTCTACATTTTTGTAATATTTCCACCAAGTAGTTTTCAGCATTCAACGACACTCTCATACCTAACATGTCTCAATGCAAAAGTGGCACCTTTTTCCACCTTTTTGGCAGCAACTACAACGAAACAACACTGTGTTGGGTTGTTTCCGCAAACTGCTCAAGTCATGCGTGTAGTTCAAGTTTCATGATCGTGATTGCTCAGCTTCAGTGTTTATCACAAAGCTGGGGAAAGATAGTGTTATGTCCCTGAAGTTGCATCAAAAGCAAAACACAATTAGGTCCCACTCATTCTAAAAAGTCACTTCAAAGAAATGATAATTTAGTACTGACATTAGATAAGGCAGAGTCATATTCTTCAGAAGTGATGGATTCTTGGTTACATAGGCTTCCCACTCTTCTTGATCGATCTTACCATCACTTTTTGTATCTGCTTCATTGAAAGTCTGCATATACCGTTACATTGTATTAACAACATAATTACATGGCAGGAGATTGATCCCTCAAGTTTGCAGCTCACATTTCATACCTTGCTCACTATTGTTTCAATAATCTCATCAGATAGACTAAGATCAGATTCAGTCAAAAGTGCCAAAACCATCTCCTTCAACTGTAAATATTTCAATTCAAGAGAGCAATTAATCGAAAATTAAATTTCCAAGAACTGTCAAGAATGTTCAATTTACTTAAAGATATCAACATGTTAGAATTTCATTGGTGAATAACAAGAGCTATGCAAATTACAAAAAGAAGGAGAGAGTAGGACAAACCTCTTCGTGTTCAATGTAACCAGTGTGTCTCAAATCATACAATTTAAATGCATCTGCCATGAATTCTCATCAGTAAAGTGTAAATATAAGAAGTGTAAGAAAAAGGCAATTCATAAAAAAAGACTCCTAATATTTGTATGTATATAAAGGAGGAACTTAAAGTATCTATACTGCCTTTCATCTTACACTTTATTTTTACGGCTTCTGGAGTTTGAGGATGAAATATGCTCAATGTCATGACAAATTCTTCAAATTCTATGTGTCCATTACGGTTGACATCAAAAAGATGAAATATCTGCAACAAACAAGAGCTAAGATGAAGGTGTCTGTGTCATGAAAACTGAACCATTGTTGAATGGAGGTAAAGACGGATCCTTGAAACACTTGATCATGAACCTAACCTAAGAATTACATCATGAACCGAAAGAAGCCAGTTTATTGTTGGATGAGCTCATATTTATATATGATACTGCCAGTGCGAGAAGAAAACAAGATAGCGTCAGATTAAAAAAGACATACCCTGTCTGCAAAAAGATTTGGCTTCGTGGTGTTTCTGAAGAGTGCAAACAATAACTCTTCCTATTCATTTCATTACATCAGATAGAACAGAGAAGCAAATAGTTGAGAAACCATATGATGAAAAAAGCAAAAGAAATATGTAACATATTTTCTACCTTCTGAATGAAGCCATCTTTAACTATGGAACCACTTAATTTCTTGAACAATTCATACAAGGACTCCACCTCATTAACGCTAACTGCCACATATTTCCAGAAAAAAAATCAATATTTTACCAAAATAAGAATTAACTTACAGGTTTGAAGATAATTACAAGGTGTTTGAGCAGCAAGATGATTAAAAATCTGTGTGTTAAGATGTTGTGTCGCTATGGGATTCTTTGAAGAAGAGCAGCCCATTTTTTGAGTATTAGAGCAGGAGGTATATGACATTGCAGATGAATATACAGAAGTACAGGGAATTATGGCGGTGGTCAACGAGAGAGAGACAGAGGAGCATGAACACGTGGCAGTTCCCTCGTGGTTGAACTGTACTGCGTCTCCTCTTAATTTAATGGATAAACATGTTGAAACTTGAGAGCGCACATATGATAATGAAAAGAGAGAAACTTGATTACCTCAGCTTGCATCTCAGCTTGTTTTGTAAACAGCAACTGCTTTCATACTCCTCCATTTCATTCTCTGATTCATTACTAACCAGTTGAGTATGGCATCGTGGAGCAATTTTAAGAGGAGAAACTATGGAGGGTATTGTAGTAAATTGAGTTTGTTAGAAAAGGTCAGCAGTTAAGTGGCTTCGTTTTCGCGGTTTATGGATTCAAATCGTAACACTTGTCACTTAAACTTGTTTCTCCATCTCTTGAATAAAATCAAAAACCGACTCTCTCACCACCCTCCAAAATGGAGAACTTGATTTCCTTGGTTAACAAATTACAAAGAGCCTGTACGGCACTCGGCGATCATGGAGAGGAAAGCGCCTTGCCCACTCTCTGGGACTCATTGCCCGCGATCGCAGTCGTCGGTGGCCAGGTTTATACTTTGTTTTTGTGAATTCATTGATTTATTAATTAATATTTCATTCAAAATAGTTTCATGGATATGTAATATCTGTTAAAAATGATTTGCAGAGTTCTGGGAAGTCTTCTGTGCTTGAGAGTATTGTTGGAAAGGATTTTTTACCTCGAGGAGCAGGTAATTTAGAGCGCGGAATTTGTTGTATTTTTTGTCTGTGTGTGATGATTGAATATGATGTTTTAAATGTGCAGGGATCGTTACAAGGCGGCCTCTTGTTCTCCAGCTGCATAGGATTGATGAAGGAAGAGAATACGCGGAGTTCATGCATCTCCCTCGAAAGAAATTCACTGATTTTGGTATCAAAATTGCTCCTTTTGCAAATTTATTGCTATCGAAATTCCCCTCTTATTTGCATTTTCATGACATTTGCTTTTGATTGTGGAGTTTGTGTGTGTCAAGCCTAACCCTTAGTTGTTTGCTACTACTTTTAGCTGCTGTGAGACAAGAAATCTCCGATGAAACTGATAGAGAGACAGGTCGGACAAAACAAATATCTTCGGTTCCGATCCATCTTAGCATATATTCCCCTAATGGTAACATAAAGTTGAATCATTTGATTTTGTGCTGGCTGCTCGTCTATTTTATTTGTAGCTCATATTTGAATGTTGGCATGCAGTTGTGAATCTGACTTTGGTTGATCTTCCCGGGCTTACTAAAGTTGCTGTTGGTGTGTAATCTGACTTACTTTCTTGAGTTTGCTTGAGTTCTGTTTGTTTGTTTGTCATTCATTATGAGAGGGAGTCATAACCTATAATTTCATTGTATTACTGTAGAGGGTCAGCCTGAAAGTATTGTGCAGGATATTGAGAACATGGTCAGAGCGTTTATTGAGAAGGTAAGTGAAATTATCTTCTCCAGAAAATGGTTTTCTCCATTTATATTTGTTAGGTTCAGGAAAGTTATCATATTTTGTGTGGATGAATAAATTCAGAAAAATGGGTTAGAGGTTGTAAAGATGATTGTGCTTAGAATGAATGACATTGTACTATTAAGTAATTTAAGAAAGTAACATATTCCTTTATTTGGTAGTTCTAAATTTTTTGTTGAAAATTGCAGCCCAATTGTATTATTTTAGCTATTTCTCCTGCAAATCAAGATCTTGCTACATCGGATGCCATTAAGATCTCTCGTGAAGTTGATCCTAAAGGTATTGTTGCGGATACGGTAGTGTTGTTCTTTTGCATTTATTGAATGCAGTTGGAAACAATGGCTTTATAGGCCTGTCGTATTTTCAGGTGAGCGAACGTTTGGAGTTTTGACAAAAATTGATCTGATGGACAAGGGTACAAATGCAGTTGATGTGAGTTTCCCAACTTCTTGATTCCTTGAACCATGTCTAGTGAAATTCTCTTTGCATGATTTTAATTCAAATACATCTTTGGCATGTCAAAGTCCAAATCAATGTAAAATACTATAACTTTCTCTGTCACAGATCCTGGAAGGAAAATCATATAAGTTGCAATTTCCTTGGATTGGAGTTGTCAATCGCTCTCAAGCTGATATTAATAAAAGTGTAGACATGATTGCTGCTCGGCGAAGAGAGCGGGAGTACTTTCAAAGTAGCCCAGAGTACAGGCATCTTGCAAATAGAATGGGATCTGAGCATCTTGGAAAGATGCTTTCTAAGGTATGCAGCATGCGTTATAAAGAACTAATTTGATTAAACACACACATGACACTCATTATGGTTCATTTTCAGCATTTAGAGCAAGTTATCAAATCTCGAATCCCTGGCCTTCAGTCCCTTATAAACAAAACCATTACTGAACTAGAGTCGGAATTGAGCCGTCTCGGGAAGCCTGTAGCAACTGATGCAGGAGTAAGTTTGCATCTTCACTCCCTTGTTCTTTTTAATGACAAAATATAACTATTGACTATTCTTTATATCACGGCCTCATTTGTATTATTGTGTAAATAGAAATTATTTACTCATCTGCATAATGCTTATTTATACGTGAACTATTAGTGATATTTTTGATAATTTTTGCTGTGATATTTGAATTCAGAACGTTGAGTACAAGTCTTCCCTTGCTTACCAGATGAGTAACCCTTTACCATCGGTTATACTTATGATCGATTATTTATTGCAGGGAAAGTTATACATGGTTATGGAAATCTGTCGTTGTTTTGATCAAATATTCAAAGAACATCTTGATGGCGTGTATGTCAAGTGATGTGTATTCTCAAAATTATATGCAGAAAATGTGGTCATATTTTTTTCTTTTTAGCTGTGTTTTGATGGTAGTTGCCATCTGCAGACGCCCTGGTGGTGATAAAATCTACCATGTGTTTGATAATCAATTACCTGCTGCTCTGAAGAGGTTGCAATTTGATAAACAACTTTCAATGGAAAATGTAAGAAAATTAATTACTGAAGCTGATGGGTATCAACCACATCTCATTGCTCCTGAACAAGGTTATCGGCGACTTATTGAGTCTACTTTGATAACGATCAGAGGCCCTGGTGAGGCAGCCGTAGATGCAGTAAGTAATCCTTCTTGAATCTGTCATCTCCACAAGATTTCTTTGATTGATCATTGAATTTTTGTTCACGTGTACTGCAACTATGAAAGATTCACATTTTTATTCCAGTTTGATATGACCTATGATATGAATTATTGTATACTATAATGTTTTTTTGCTTTACCTTGCATATTGCCTCGGTCCAGCAGAACACTATCTCTGTTGTTGCTGGAATTCATCAAGTTTTCATCTTGTTAAGAATACAGAATTGATCAAGTTGTTGTTGTTATGAATACACTATCTCTTTTGTTTTTGGAATTCATCAAGTTTTCATCAAGTTATCAAAATTCTGCATGCTTTGCACTTTGATCATTTTCTGTATGTTTGCTTGGCTCTTACTGGTAGACTTTTTTTTTTTTTTTGCGTTAGAGCATCCCAACAATCCTCTCTTAAATCCTCTCTTAAATATTATTTTTTATTCACTCTCTTAACTAACCACTCTCTTAAATTATAAATCACTCCAACAATACTCTTTACACCACTCTTCAAACTACACTTTTTAATATTTTA